>CM074726.1:9862548-10135321 GCA_037306005.1 Rhinophrynus dorsalis
TAGGCCTCATCAGTGTGGTATAACTGAACCTCCTTAGCCACATGGAAGCAAGGGCCCATGCTTGGGGTGCCCTTATACTTAGGGAGACTGAACCCCCTTAGGCACATGGAAGCAAGGGCCCATGCCTGGGGTGCCCTTATGTTTAGGGAGACAAAGAATTGTGAGGAGCACCCATCAAGCACAAACAAGATAACGTTTCTTGTTCTAGGCATGGTAGCCTCTGATTGGTGCTACAACTCATGTTTTTCACTCCCATGTGCCATTGCAGAGAGGAAATCTCCATATTCATATCAGACTGGTCCCACCCACAGACTGTCCAGCTCCAAAATGTCAGGCAAATCTTCTCCACACGAGAAAAACAGCATAACCAGAGATGTACATTTCGGCCTATGTGAGCCTCATCAGTGTGGAGCAGCTGAATCCCTCTAAGCACATGGACGCAAGGGCCCATGCCTGGGATGCCCTTATACTTTGGAAGACAAAGAATTGCTAGGAGCACTCATCAAGCACAAACCAGAACCAATGCCTTGTTCTAAGCATGGTAGTTTTTCATTTGTGCTTCAACTCATATTTTTCATCCCCATGTACCATTGCGTGGAGAAAATCACCATATCAGACTGGTGCTGCCCACAGATAGTGCAGCTCTGAAATGTCGGGCAAATCCTCTCTGCATGAGAGAAACAGCATAACCACAGACATATGTTTCAGCCTATGTAGGCCTTGTCAGGGTGATGCAACTGAACTCCTCTACGCACATGGAAGCAAGGGCCCATGCCTGGGATGCCCTTATACTTAGGGAGACAAAGAACTGTGAGGAGCACCCATCAAGTACTAACAAGATAAAGTGTCTTGTTCTAGGCATGGTAGCCTCTGAATGGTGCTACAACTCATGTTTTTTTACTCCCATGTGCCATTGCAGAGAGGAAATCTCCATATTCATATCAGACTGGTCCCACCCACAGACAGTCCAGCTCCAAAACATCAGGTAAATCTTCTCCACATGAGAGAAACAGTATAACAATAGATGTACATTTTAGCCTGTGTGGGCCTCATCGGTGTGGAGCAGCTGAATCCTTCTAGGCACATGGAAGCAAGGACTCATGCTTTATACTTAGGTAAACTAAAAAATATGTGAAAAGCAACCATCAAGATAAAGCATCTTGCTCTAGGCATAGTAGCCTCTCATTAACACTACATCTCACACTTTTTACTTTCCTGTGTTATTACAAAGAGAAAAATTCTATATATAACTAGTCCTGCCCACAGACAGTCCAGCTCCAAAATGACAGTCAAATTCTCTCCAAATAAGAGAAACAGCACAACCACAAATGTACATTTCAATCTATAAAGATCTCGTCAGTGTGGTGCAACTGAATCCCCCTAGGCATATGGAAGCAAGGGCCCATGCTTGGGACGCCCTTATACTTAGGGATAAAAGAATTGTGAGGAGCACCCATCAAGCATGAAAAAGATAAAGTGACTTGTTCTAGGCATGGTAGCTTCTCAATGGTGCTACAGCTCACGTTTTTCACTCCCATGTGCCATTGCCTTGTCGGTGTGGGCCTCAGCTGGACTGTCTGAGGGCGGGACCAGTCTGATATGAATATGGAAATTTCCTCTCTGCAATGGCACATGGGAGCAAAAAACGTGACTTGTAGCACCATTGAGGGGTCACTGTGCCCAAGAACAAGACAATTTATATTGTTTGTTCGCGATGGGTGCTTGTCACAACATTTGTTTCTTTGTCTCCCTAAGTGTAAGGGGATCCCAGGCATAGGCCCTTGCTCTCCATGTTCCTAGAGGGAATCAGCTGCACACCACTGATGACACCAACTTAGGTTGAAAAGTAGGGGCATGGTTTTCTTTTTTCTTTTATAGGATTTGCCTGACATTTGAGAGCAAGACTGTCTGTGGGTGAGACCTGTGTGATATGTATATGTAAATTTTCTTTCTTCAGTGGCATATGTGAATGAAGTATGTTGTTTGTAGTACTATGGAGTGGTCATTATGCCTGAGAACAAGACACTTTATCTTGTTCCTTCTTGATGCATGCTCATTGCAATGTTTGTTTATTTGACCACCAGAGGGCACTGCAAGTTTTTATTACTGCAAGTTTAAACAGTAATAACTCTGGAGATAAGCATCTCACGACAGAGTGGCAGTACCCTTTTTTTACTCAGCAGGAAACGTCCTACAATATATATATTTTTTCATTTTAAAAAAAAAAAGTTTACTGCTCCTTTAAAATGTGCAAAAAAAAATGTCTCAGTAAGATGCTTGAATCCTGGATCGTTATGGAAAGCCTCTCTATGGCACCTGCTTGACCATATGGCTGACTCCTCTCTCTTTTCCCTTTTCTATTTATCCTCACCCCATCGTTGCCTACTGTTATGCTATCGTAATAATGCAATTGATTATGTGCACTTGTTTAAATGCTTTTTTTACTTGCGTAACAATATGGATATGAACCTTCCCTCACCTTTTTATTTTCTGTTCACCCATTAAATTATTCTTTAAAGAGTGTGTAACCATTTGAGTGCCAGAGAACTATTTAACACATTGCAAAGCAACTCTTTTAATATACCCATTTGGCACTCGAAGAAAGCACCATTACATCAATGGGAAGTTTTAGCTGAATTCTTCCCAGTACAAGATTATGAAGTTGGCCTACATTCTCCCAGCATGCAGTTGGTGGCAGGTATTGGCAGTGCTCTGGATATCAGTAGAAAGGGAAATACATGGGCTGACAATGGAAATATATATGTGTATATATATATATATATATATATGTATATATATATATATATATATATATATATGTATATATATATATATATATATATAATATAAGTGTATAATATCTTGGGCCTTATACAGAAAGAAAAAGATGAGCAATTCCAGAGAAAACCAGCTGGAAAATGGGGAGGTTACAAATCCGCAAACTTGTCTTTAACCCTTTAAGTGCCAAAGGGGTGCGGAACGCATTGCACCATACCCCACTGGCACTCAAAGGGTTAAACTGGTCTTTGATTGCTACAGAGGTCTTTGACTCATTGTTTCACAATATGTGGGAGATCTCTAGCAATCAAGGGGTTAACATTTCCATTTAAATCAATGAGAGTTTTTGTCTCTTACAATGCAGTTGGTTTGCCCCATATTTGCTCAATGTTTTCTCTTTAAACGTATATCCCAAAGTGTTTAATACTTCCCACTAAGTGTCCATGACATTAATCTGCCTTCTCCCAGTATGCCTCTGATGGCAGGGCAATAGCCGGGTACAGCTACTGGAAATGTTCTGTATAGATGTACAGATGCAATGATGTGATCTCTTTATGTAAATGTTCATGGGACTTACACGGAACACAAAAGAGGGGCAGTTCTGGGGCAAACTAACAGAACCGTATGGGGGGAAAGAAAAATTCCATTAATGTAAATGGAACTTTTAACCAATTGACGCCATAGTAAGTTAAGTGAGGGGTTATTATTATTAAGAAGTGTCACTTCTCATTTAATCCTTTCAACACAGTCGGCCGTGCACACCTTTATTACTGAAAAATAGGTTTGTAATCTGTATAACTGCAGCCAAGACCTTGTTTGCTTGAATGCAGAGCACTGTTCAGACCTGTAGCACAGGGCTTGTTGGTGGTGAGCACAGATCTTAGATGGGCCTCAAGGCATCAAATCATTGCCTGTCTAGGCATTTCTTTTTGGTGAGGTATGTCAGGGATTTACTGACACTCCTATATTAAAGAGGACTGAAGTAATTCAAGGGCAATCAGTCTTGCAGAAGCAGCTAGACGTCACTATATGGGGAACTAGGGTTTGACAAGAGTACTCAGGATTTTGACACATCTCAGGGTGAAGAGCCAATTACACTGGGCGAGAGAGTCTAATTTTGCTTACTTTATGATCTGCACCAAACAACTGCTTCTGTAGATTCTAAATTGGTCCAATGTCTACCAGAGAGGCAATGGGAGAGGTCCTGTTTGTCTTGTGTACATTGAAGCAGTGATATCTGTAAGCTGTACACTGTTAAGGTTCTGTGATGACTGATCGTAGCACCTCTGGGTTATCACCAAAATCTCCTATGCTCTTTTAGGTGATTATGACCCTTTGAAAAGGATAGTAATACTTTACTTTTAGCAAGCTTTCATATTGTATTACTAGTTGAACAGCCCGTTACACGGGCCACAGTGCCTCTGGCAGCCGGTCGCGGGGCAGTCACGTCAGTAGAGACTGGCCGTGCAACTGCTGATACAGAGCTGGGCGCTCCGGCGCGGGCAGTCTGTACTGCGCACGACTGCCGCATGCGCAGCAGTGTCTACTGTGCATGTCGGGCGTTACACACAACTTAGCGAATTATTATATAGGATTATTTACTATTGTATTAATAATGATCTTAGTCTTATTTCCATAACTTTTATAGTTTGCATGTAATATTGTTCTAAAGTTCCCCCCTCCGGCCCCTGTTCAAACCAGACACACTTTGTAGACCGTTCTCGTGAAGATTCTCTTTATATGCCATGTTATTTCACTCTGCAGACGAGCCATCCGGTCCCGAGACCAGAATACAGGTCTGTCAGCTAGGGCACTGACGTGGGTAAAATAGGCAGGGGCTTTAGAACAATATTCCACAAAAACTATATAAGTTATCAAAATAAGAATAAGATAATTTGGTTTATTTATTTAATTAGAACAATATCAAAACTTGTTAAAATAAAGTATGTATATATATATATATATATATATATATATATATATATATATAGTAGGATTATAGTGCTGATTGATCAAGGGTACTCCCACTGCTGAGAAATGTTGTATTCAAATGAATGCAGTAAATGCAGCTCAAATCTGCATCTCTTGGGTGCAGTACCTCTACGACCTGAAATTTTACAGTGGCGCCATTGACGCAGCGCGCTATGGGCGGTTGTTGTCACTGACAATAGCTCTCCATAAACTTCAGAAACAGCTCCACTATAACATTTCAGGCTATGGTAGTACTACACCAAAAAAAATGCAGGTTTAAGCTACACTGACTGTTGCATTAAAACACTGATCTACTAAAGGTAATTGAAGTAGTTGTGGGGCATGCCAACACTGGAATATCAGAGAGGTCTCCAACATACTGCTTCACAATGCGTTGGAGACCTCACTAGCATTTAGGTGGTTAACAGTCCTATTTAATCTTTTGAGTGCCAGGGGGGTACGCAACGCATTGCAAAGCAATGCGTTGCGTACCCCTCTGGCACTCAAAGGGTTAAATCAATTAGAATTGTGGGAATAATAATTTGTCCCCTATGGAAATGTTGATTGGACAGCAACCCAGAGAAAAACACAGGATAAAGAATGCAAGGAGAGCGATCCTGTTCCACCAAAACGGCGCATATATCGAGAAAACGATTAGATTGAAATACTCGCTTCAATAGTATCTCCGGCTACAGTTTCCTGCAACCGGTTTAAAGGCAAGCGGGGGATTTAGATGCTGATCCTCCCCACAACAGAACCACACAAGTTACCATCACACGCCAAAACAATGTATAAAATATCCAAAGAGGCAGCAGACCAGATGCACAAGATAATAAAATGTATTTAAAGAATTAAAATGATCTTCAACATGTTTCGTGGGGCTTCTAAATTCCCCACTTGCCTTTAAACCTATTGTACGAAATTGTAGCCGGAGATACTATTGAAGTGAGTGTTCAATCTCATTGTTTTCTCGATATATGTGCTGTTTTGGTGGAACAGGATACCTCTCCTTGCTCAGCCCTACAGTTACTCTTTCCATACCAGTAAAAAACAACACATACACGATTCTTTTCTTTTGGCAGAATTGAAGTCTTTTATTTTCCTCATTTTACAGACTAAATAAATCTGTGCACAGCACAGAACCCAATGCGGCATTCCCCTCCCCAGCCAAGGGCTGATGGCCAAGCCACGCCTGCACTTGACCACCGCCGCAGCCAGATCTCGCCTGCATCTGACTGCCCTCACTGGTGGAGCCCTATGCTCCAACCCGACCATTCATTACTGGGGAGGGCAGGCCGGACTTCTCCAAACCTTCCACCCTCCCCCCACTGATAGCAGCTGAGCCACCCCCACACCCAACTGCTATCGCAAGGGAGTCCAAGGGGCATCCCCAAAACGTCTTTTGGTCCCCATGCCCCTCCCCCCTTGCACCTGTGCATACCTGGCGCTAGCCCCCTTTCTTCTGGCACTCCCGCCGTCCTGACCACAAAGTCAGTGCCTGCTGCAGTACCCCAAACCAACCAGGTGGCGAGGCCTGCGACCTTCCTGCCCTCGCCGAGCCTGACCACAGAGTCAGTTCCCAGCTAGGCCCGCACAACTGCAACCTTCTAGGGTGTTTAACCTACCCCTTGGCTCAGGGAATGCCGCATTGCCACCCCCTCCCTCTTGCTTTCACCTTCTCCCTCGTGACTTCTATGGCGTTTTTTTGTGCCTGGTCCCCCTCCAGCTGCTCGTACCTCCTTGGGTTGGGTGGGTGGGAAACAAAACTGAGAAAGGTTAGTGAATTGCTCCTTTATACCCTGTTGCCTGTCCAGGTGTTAAAAACCCCACCCCTCACTTTTCCCACCGGACATGGGGGTCCAGCATGCACCAGCCTTTGTTCCCATTTCTCCTACTGGCCACACTGGGCCCCACGGACGCCATTTTGCCGTGCCTGCTTGTGAGCACCTTAAAGGAGCTCTCTCCTAGGCAGTCACTCGCTCTAACTTTTCTGTGTTTTTCTCCAAGCTCTGCTGCGTAGGGTTTACCCGGTGAGGACTGAGCGGGAAGGATAGAGATATCTGTGTGGAGGCAGTTGAATATCCTCTACAAGCTTTATTTGTCACTTTCATTCAATATCTGTGACAAAATAGCTATGTGAGTATATTACTTAGCTATTTAATACCCATTTTTTTGATTTTGGGATATCTACACTATGCGACTCTTCCCTCTTCCTTTTTTGTTTTTTGTACAGCAACCCAGGGAGCCCATCTGGCACCGGGTCCAATAGATTCTGGTTAGGCTCTTGTGATAATATTTTTATTTCTATTTATTTGATCAGAGTCCCCCCACTGTGTTCAAACACACATTCCAATCAATGGACTTGGGGATTGTAGCTTCCTGGATTCCATTCCGTTCCCACAGAACTGTGCCTGCATGGGGGGGGGGGGTAGTTAAAGAGCCATCCACTGACCCAGGAATTATCTTGTTTATATATAGTCTGGACAGGTTTATGTAGCAGGCTGGGAGACTGAAGTGCCGTAAACACAAGCAAGAATGCATCACACAAAAGCACCAGGTTACCAGACCTGAAGCAAATAGTGGCTTTATTTGTTTAACCCCTCCTCTCAGAATGACTTACATGCAGGTGTCCTTGTGTTCCATAGGGCTCACTGACACTCAAGGGTTACAGAACAGTTATATTTTAATATATATGTGTGTGTATATATATATATATATAGTGGCGTAACTTGAAGCCACTGAGCCCTGGTGCAGAAATTACCATGGGCCCAGCGGCCCCCCGCATCTTCACATTGCTCCATGTCCATCTCCTACCTCCATCACCCACTCCTGCGTGGTTCTCAGTAATGCAGAGAGCTGGGAGATTATGTCATCTCCCAGTGCTCTGCATTACTAGAGTGCCGGGAGATCAGCTGAGCTGCTGCGGGAACGGGCGAGTGGCGATGGGTTCGCAGGGGGCAGCTGGGCCCCTGGAGTGACAGGCCCATTCGCAGGTGCGACCCCTGCGACCCCTATTGTTACGCCACTGTATATATATATATATATATATATATATATATATACTAATTGAACAGCCCGTGTACACAGGCCACAGTGCCAGGCAGCAATGGCCGAATTGCAGTCATGCACAGTAGAGACTGCCCGCGCCACGGCTGATAATGGAGTGGGGAGCTCCAAATTCAGACCATTCTGAATCTGGAGTGCCCCGCTTTGTTATCAGCCGCGGCACGGGCAGTCTGGACTGAACATGACAGCTTCTAACAAACATACATTAGCGAATTATTATATAGGATATATATATATATGTGTGTCTGCATATGTATATATATATATATATATATATATATATATATATTATATTATAAATATATATAATATAATAGATACACACACACTAGCAATGCTAGGATTCTGGTTCCTGGATCAGACTCTGGCTCTTCAGCAGCACTGACATAGCGATACCTAAAAATAATTAATCGGAATGGTCTACAAGGTGTGCCTGGTTTGCAAGCACAGGTTATAGACCATTCCGATGAAGTATATATAGTTAGATATCATTATATTGGCGCTGCTGAAGAGCTGCTTCTTGTCAAGTGACCAGAATCTACTTCTGACAGCTTTACAGCTTGTCAAGCAGAAAGGGGAGGGACCAGAGAACTTTATTTTCCCATATCTCTCAAACCATAATGGTCTGAGAGATACGAATAAGTGCAAGTACTCTCTTTTAATTGCATATACCATATAGTTAATACTTTTTTTCTGACATTATTAGAACTGGGCATTACCGAGAGTTTATTTTATAACTTATTGACCAAAGTATTTTATTTTCAAAGATTAATTTATAAACACATATACTGAAGTTTAAACAAACATTAATGTGAGTTTTGTTGCTGTATATTAGTGTGATACACTTAAATACACACCACACAGTCTGATCTCCTAAACACAGGGACACTAGGGTGATACACTTATATACACCACACGGTCTGATCTCCTTAACACAGGGACACCAGGGTGATACACTTCTATACACACCACACAGTCTAATCTCCTAAACACAGGGACACCATGGTGATATACTTATATACACACCACACACATACCTCCCAAGTGTCCCTCTTTTAGACCCATATCACTCTGTCCCTCTTTCCCACCCTGATGTCCCTCTTTTTAGGAAATCAGACTGTTTGGTGTGTATATTAGTGTATCATACTGTTCTACAGCAATAAAAGTCACATTATTGTTTGCGTAAACATCAGTTGATGTGTTTATAAATTAGTCTGTGTAAATAAAATACTTTGATCTTGTTATAAGTCATTTATTAGCATATCTGGGAACTTCCAATTGAGGTCTACCCGGAAGGGAGTCCTGTGTTGCAGCAAGGGGCGACAATAATGGCGCGAATTGTGTCAAAAATGGGCGGGGCTTGATGCGAGTTGAGGGGGCAGGGCTTAAAGGTGTCACACAGAAGGCTGGGGAAAGGAGGAACACCGGAAGAAACAGCAGATGTGTGCAGAGTTTCAGTAGAAACTCCCCACATCCGGAGGAATCAGCTTCTGCCCCGGAGACCTGGGAATGCTCTGTCAGAACCGGAGTCTCTGGGGCAAATCTGGAGAGTTCCCAGGTATGTTTATTAGGTTACACAAGAAGGTGTCAATAGGTCATGAAATATCCTAAAAATTCTCTTTAATGTCCAGCTACACCCCTCGACACGCCCCCTAAAACACAAGCGTCCCTCTTTGGCAGTTTGAGATGTTGGGAGGTATGCCACACAGTCTGATCTCCTAACAAGAGGGACCGTCCCTCCTATAGAGGGACACTTGGGAGGTATGCTACAGGTGGAGGAACATGGTGGTTCATAGAAATGTGTCAGTAAAAAAAATTGCGGCAGTCAGTGCTGGTCTGTACACATATTTTGTGGGATTCACATTCCCGCCTCCCATTGACAAATCTGACTTGTTAATGATCTAGTGAGAAGGGTGCAATATCAGATGTGAACGGAAGGGGGCGAGCCTCTCGCAGGTTCCCCACAGTAGGCAGGTCTCGGGATATTATAGTGGTGGGCGGGCAGGACCTGTTCGCTGCCTGTTGTTCTGTGTTTGGGAGGCTTGCTGGCGTGTTGCTCTTTTACTTTCTCTCGGACAGAAGCTGCTGCATGTATAGGGGGGCAACAGAAGCAGGTAAGAGAGGGGCCTCTCCACTCCCCCACAACCGCTTATTTAGGGGGAGGGCACCTTCCCATCCTACTCACTTGTGCCCTTGTCAGGTGCTGCCCTCCCCCCTGTATCGCCACAACACCTGGACTCAGCCTCACCCTGCTCTCTATGTAGGGAGAAGTCTAGTCCTCTGAATTTAACCCTGTGCGTGCCAGAGGGGTAATGCATCGCAAATAATTGCGTTTGTATGCCCCCCCCCGGCGCTCGAAGGGTTAAGGGCCAGGTGGGTTGGGTTAGGTACCCCCCCCTCTGGCGCTTACAGGGTTAACGCCCACCCTGAGTGAACCACGTTTTATAGAAGTTCACTTCCCACACCCCTTGAAACCCTATGAGTGCCAGAGGGGTACGCAACGCATTGCAACCCCTCTGGCACTCAAAGGATTAAGACCAGTTCCCAGCTGTTGATTTCAATGCATGGACAAATTAACCCTTTGAATGGAGAAGGATTTATCCATGTTTGTTGTTTTTTTTTTGTGGGTTGGGGGCAGTATAAAGAAACCATTTGGAGCCATATCAGCTGCCCCCATAAGGAACAAATACAAATCTTTTAACCCTTTGAGAACTAGATGGGCCTTCCAAATCTTTGGAGAGAGGTTTGTTTTTTAATTGGTTAAAATCCAGTTGAAGTCAATGGGGAATAGTGTTCATCATTTATGGTGTGTTTTGGGTTTCCCCAGAATTGGATGATGATTATATTCAGGCCCTTGGTCCAGAGATTCTTCTATATAGAGGAAAAGCAGAGCAATTCTGGAGCACATCACATGTACATCATTAATGTGGCCACATATATATAGTTCTCAAGGGGTTAAAGTAAAGAATGCAATAAACATCAGTAGAAATTCAAAATATTTTCTATTTTACTGACATCTCAGCAATTTATAAGCATTTTTAAGTCAGTAAATTAGTTGCAAAAATCAGGAGTACATATTAACCCATTAGATGCTAGAGACTCAGGTCCCCAACACACTGGAGACCTCTTTAGCAAATGAGAGATTACAAAACCCTATTGGTAAGTCTGTATTGTCCCTTTAATAAAATTAAATGAACATTTTTGTTTTACTTTTTGTGGCAAGAGGCAAAACTTAATTATCGTTGATATTTATTCATCTCCTTTTATTATGTTTTTTAATTATATTTTTGTTTATATATTTTCTCTTGATCCTTTGCAGTCCTGCAGGATAAAAATGTAACAAGCGTTCCTCATTAAAATAGCAATCTGGTCACATTAGCCCCTCGAGGGCCAGATGTTTGTGCAAAAGCAATGCATTGCACGCCTCTCTGGTTCTCAAAGGGTTAAATGGAGCTTTTAACCCCAGGAATGCTACAGACGGCTTCAGTTTATTGCAAGACCTTTCTAGCATTGAAGGAGTTAAGTGTCACATTTATATCGGTGGGAATTCTGGGAATTTATATTAGTCACGCACGAGGAAGTTGGCCTGCTCTAATTTGACTTCATGCATAAGGTTCACTGGTCCAAAAGTATAAAAGCATAGATGAGTAATTCTGGGGTAAATCAACTACATCGTAGGGGTGGAATGAAATTCCCGAATGGTTTATATGGGAACGTAATCCCTTGAATGCTAGAGAGGTCTCTAACGCATTGAGATGGAGACCTCTTTAGCACTCAAGGGGTTAAAAAGCTTAATTTAGATCAGTGTTAATTTGGGGAACTTTCATGTGCTCCCTATGGTTCATTTGGCTTGCCCCATAACATTGCTGAACTTTGCCTTTATAAGGTCCATGTGATCACAGTAGATTTTCTTGGCTCATCACACAGGCCGATGCAGTTTGATTATGTAATTTGGTCTATCAGAGCATTAATGCAAAGGGCTGAACTAAGAACAAGAGGTCGTCCATTATAGGGATAGTAATACTTCAAAATTACTATCCCTTATATTGAAGCCCTTTAAAAACTGAATTAAACGCCACCAGCGGCATCTCTCAAACCTTTATGGCTTGCGAGATAAACGCTTTTAAACTTAGCTCTCCCCTGACGTCATTGTTCTTGCTGCAGCAGGGAAATCCGGTCCTGTGACCGGCGGAGGCTCTTCAGCAGAGCCGAGATCTCGTTATGGAAGACAAGATCCTTCACTAAAACTGTCTTCTTTGTGTGCTTGGTTACCAGGCACATGTAGAAGACCGTTTTAGTGAAGAATCGTTTCTTCTATAATGAGATCTGGCTCTGCTGAAGAGCCTCCACTTGATTCAATGAACGGATTCCCTGCTGCAGCAAGAACGATGACGTCAGGGGAGAGCGAAGTTTAAAAGCGGCTGTCTTGCAAACCATAAAGGTTTGAGAGATGCCGCTGGTGGCATTTAATTCAGTTTTTTAAGGGCTTCAATATAAGGGATAGTAATTTTGAAGTATTACTCTCCGTTTAAGACTAGAGGAAAGAAGCTTTCAACTTAAACAAAGACAAGGATTTTTTACCGAAAGAGCGGTAAAACTATGGAATTGTTTGGCTCGGAATGTTGTATTTTCCGATACTGTAACTGCTTTCAAAAAGCAATGGATGCCTATCTAGCACAGAACAATACTGAGAATTATGACAGTTGGCTTCAATGCAAATAGGATGTTGATCCAGGGAACTATGTGACTGCCATTTGGAGTCAGGAAGTTTTTTAACCACTTGAGGCATAACTGGAAAAGACTTCAGTGTTTTGTTTTGGGGTTTTTTCCTTGCTATGGATCGACAGGGGTGATTTGGCATGGGCTGGACCTGATGGGCACATGTCTTTTTTTTCAGTCTCGTCTACTGTTACTGTGTTTTATATACGGGCTTTATTTTCATGTGATCCCAATGCATTGCATACACGCACACAACCTTAACTCTATGACTGTCAAATGTAGTTCGAGTTATTGAATTATACATTTTCCCCCTACATCCCTTTTTACCTACGTAATTCTGCTCTCCTCAGAGCAGCAAAACCATTAATGCCAAATATAAAATTAACAAAAGGGGGTGAGTTGGGACATTGGGCTGGAGTGATAGTAGAAATAGGCCCCTTGATTGTACAATAGTTGCTTGCTCTGCCCTGAATCTGATTAAAATACAAACTTCCACTCTTGAGAGAAATATAGTTCCATAGTTATTACTGTCTGAACTCCTTTTATGTAATTAAGTGCTCACTAGTGGTTATATTTCAATTAGTTATTATTTTGCATTCAGTGTATGATGCAAGTCGCTGACAGTTCTCCATAAAATGCGACAGAAACTGGCTGAGTCACTTCCTGCCAGTCTTAGAACTGTCAGGAAGTAATCACGCTGTCACTCATTTCCTGAAAATTTGAACTGTTATAACTTTTGAATAAAACAACTGACTGCGGTGGGAGTGCCCTTGTTTTACTCAGCAGAAACACTTTATAACATATAGGTTTTCATGAAAAAAGTTTACTGCCCCTTTAAAGGATATGTGGTCATCTTTGTTTTGGTACCTGGAAGTATATAACGGAACTCTAGGCTTTATGTACAGTGGATATAAAAAGTCTACACACCCCTGTTATAATGTCAGGTTCTTGTGATGTTAAAGAATGAGACAAAGATAAATCATATCAGAACTTTTTCCACCTTTAATGTGATCTATAAATCACATGAACAATTCAATTGCAAAACAAACTGAAATCTTTGAGGGGTGAAAAAATAAAACAATCACAATAACCTGGTTGCATAGGTGTGCACACCCTCTTATAACTGGAGATGTTGCTGTGTTCAGAATTAACCAATCACATTCAATCTCAGGTTAAATAGAAGTCATTACATGCCTGCCATCATTTAAAGTGACTCTGATTAATCACAAATAAAGTTCAGCCGTTCTAATAGGATTTTCCTGACATTTGCTTAGTTGCATCTCAGAGCAAAAGCCATGGTTCGCAGAGAGCTTCCAGCGCATCAGAGGATCTCATTGTTGAAAGATATCAGTTATGAGAAGGGTACAAAAGAATTTCTAAAGCATTAGATATACCATGGAACACAGTGAAGACAGTCATCATCAAGTGGAGAAAATATGGCACAACAGAGACATTACCAAGAACTGGACGTCCCTCAAAAATTGATGAGAAGACAAGAAGAAAACTGGTCAGGGAGGCTTCCAAGAGGCCTACTGCAACATTAAAGGAACTGCAGGAATTTCTGGCACATACTGGCTGTGTGGTACATGTGACAACAATATCCCGTATTCTTCATATGAATGGCCTATGGGGTAGGGTGGCAAGATGGAAGCCTTTTCTTACAAAGAAAAACATCCAAGCCCGGCTGAAGTTTGCAATAACAAACATCAAGTCCCCCAAAAGCACGTGGGAAAATGTGTTGTGGTCTGATGAAACCAAGGTTGAACTTTTTGGCTATAATTCCAAAAGGTATGTTTGGCACCAAAACACTGCACATCACCCAAAGAACACAATACCCACAGTGACGCATGGTGGTGGCAGAATCATGCTTTTGGGCTGTTTTTCTTCAGCTGGAACCAGGGCCTTAGTCAGGCTGGAGGGAATTATCATTTCCAAATACCAGACAATTTTGGCACAAAACCTTCAGGCGTCCGTTAGAAAGCTGAAGAGGAAGTTCACCTTTCAACACGAAAACAACCCAAAGCACAATCCAAATCCACAAAAGCATGGCTTCACCAGAAGGAGATTAATGTTTTGGAATGGCCCAGCCAGAGCCCAGACCAGAATCCAACATCTGTGGACTGATCTGAAGAGGGCTGTGCACAGGAGATGTCCTCACAATCTGACAGATTTGGATCGCTTTTACACAGAAGAGTGGGCAAATATTGCCACGTCAAGATGTGCCATGCTAATAAACTCCTACCCAAAAAGACTGATTGCTGTAATAAAATCAAAAGGTGCTTCAACAAAGTATTAGTTTAAGGGTGTGCACACCAATGCAACCAGGTTATTGTGAGGTTTTTATTTTTCCCCCTAAACGATTTCAGTTTGTTTTGTAATTGAATTGTTCACGTTATAGGTCACGTTAAAGGTGGAAAAAGTTCTGACATGATTTATCTTTGTCTCATTCTTTAACATCACAAAAACCTGGCATTTTAACAGGGGTGTGTAGACTTTTTATATCCACTGTATAAAATCAAAGTGGTTAAAACCATCTTCACCATAGGGGACAAATAAACATTGCAATTGAAATGCAGGCTTTAACATCTTAACCCTTTGAGTTCCAGAGGGCTACACAATGAGCTACACACATACAAATATGTGTACATTGTGGTTAGAGGGATCACACTGCATGTTCACTCTCTTTATGTGTGGGCAAGAGAGAGGACATCTGATCACTACACAGATTCCTGATCAACTACTTAGTGTGTGTGTGTGTGTGCTTTAGATTAAAGGCATAGTAATGTTTCATAAAAACAGCATCTTCATAGTATTTGGGCCATGGAGAGTGTTATTTCAATACTGTCAGAGTTGTAGTACAAGAGTAATTGAATGATACAGTAGCCCCTTTCTGCCCCTTTTACCTAGTGTACTTTGCAACCTCAGATGTGGAATCTGGTCTCTTGACTGGACAGCTCACAGCAAGGGACAATCTTCTTACTGTGAGATCAATGAAAACCCTGCCCCCCTTGACAGGATTTTCAGGTTTTTCCTTATGATCCCTGAAGATTGTCCCTCTCTGCGATCCATCTGGACAGTCTTGCTGCTCTGAGGTGAGCAGTGTTACATCAGTAAAAGGGGCGGTAGGGGGATACCTTATCATTCAATTACATCTACAGTAGTGAAATAACACTCTCCATGGCCCAAATACTATGAAGATTAATTGGAGCTGCTTTTATTGTGAAACATTACTAACTCTTTAAAGGGACAGTAATGGTTCATTTTACACACAGCTGAGAATGTTGAGCATATGTAATAGTTGTGCTTCGCGATGTACATTTGCTGCATAACTTTCTGGTTACTGTGTAATATAATGTTAAAGACAATCCCTCCCGCCCCTTTCCCTGATGAGAAGTTGCCTCTCCTCAATTCTGAAGTCTGGTCACTTGACCGGACAGATCATAACGAGGGACAATCTTCCCTCGTTCAGTATAAGGAAAAACATGCCCTCCTTGACGTGGGAGGGCAGGATTTTCCTAATACTGCATGAAGATTGTTCCTTGTTGTGATCCGCTATCAAATCTGGAACAAAAACTATGACGTTAGGAAAAGGGGCGGGAGCGATCGTTATTAACATTATATTACACAGGAACTAGACATTTGTTTGTAATTAAGTTAAAGGCAGATATAGGGATAAATGCGAGTATTTCTTTTGTTGTAATCTACTTTTTAGTTTTTACAGTTTGTTTTTTTTGGTGTACAGGGCCAAGCTTTAAAATGTCGCCGCAGCAACCACTTTCACTCCCGTTACCTCCTAGATCGCTGTCCTATTTATGCTCATCCTCTGTATTGACTGAAGCGCAGTCACTGCTGTAACATGAACGCGCTTAGGACAGGGGTGCACACAGCCCGCTGAGAAGGGGGGGGAACTAACTGGCGTGACTGACAAGCACACTGTGCCTCTTGGGAATGAGAAACATGGATGCGCTCTGCTGTGGGGCAATGCCCTAGCTGTGTTCTTAAAACGAATGGGAAGGGAGAGTTCTTGGGTTTTGCGAAACTAAATTTCTTTGGAGGACAGGACATCATCACCCATTGAATAGACAGGTATCGGCCCCATTTGCGCGAGTACAAGTACTTGTGCAAATGCCGGTATCGGTGCGTCTCTAAATACATCTATTATAGTTAATGCCAGAGTCGTCTTTATTTTTTTTTTTTTTATAACCCATAACGATATATTTCATTACTTACATATTTGTAGTTTAAGTGCTCTTCAAGCAGAAAGGATCCCCCTCCCGCCCCTTTCCCTGCATCGCTGTTCCTCAGTCTGGTTCGGATGGAGAGCGTTGTGAGACAATCTTCAGTAAGCAAAAGGGAAAATCCTTCCGTCAAGGATGGCGGGGTTTTCCTTACACTTACTGTGCTGCATCCGTCCGCTCCCACAACCAGATTCCAGATCTAAGGGGAAGCGGCCAGAAGGGGAGGGGGGTCCTTTCAGCTTGGATATCGCTTAAACTACAAATATGTAAATAATCAAATATAGCGCTTAAAAATGTAATAGAGGAACTACTAACACTTTAGACCAGCCCTGCTGCAGACCTTCTTGAGCAGATTTGGAGGTGTTTACAGCAGGAGATTCAGAGCCGTTTTCCATGACTAAACATCCTGAAAGACATCAAAGCCCTTTCCTGTACCAACGGCAGCTTCTGTCCCTTTGCCTGTGTCTTTAGATTGTGTTATCTGCACATTCAACTGTTCCCACTGAAACTTTTATATATTTCCTCCTTTCCTTTAACCCCTTAAGGACCTGTCATGGCTTGTTTTCAATTAAGGACCAATGACGGTCCTGGACCGTCATGGAATTCCGGGCTCCCTGCGCAGCTGCACTCCATTTGGGGAGTCCGTAATCGGATAGTGGAAAAAAAAAATGGTCCCTGGTCCTTAAGTGACCGAGCCGTGCGTGTGCGGACGGTCCTTAAGGGGTTAAAGATAATAAAAGCAGCTCCAATTAATCTTCATAGTATTTGGGCCATGGAGAGTGTTATTTCAGTACTGTCAGAGTTGTAGTACAAGAGTAATTGAATGATAAAGTGTCCCCCTCCTACCCCTTTTACTGATGTAACACTGCTCACCTCTGAACAGCAAGACTGTCCGGATGGATCGCAGAGAGGGACAATCTTCAGTGATCATAAGGAAAACCTGAAAAACCCATCAAGAGAGCAGGGTTTTCCTTATGATCACAGTAAGAAGATTGTCCCTTGTTGTGAGCTGTCCGTTCAAGAGACCAGATTCCACATCTGAGGGGAGGAAGGAAGAGGGGCTAGGAAGATCTTTAGCATTCAAAGAGTTAAAAGTCCCATTTCAATCTGCGGACTTGTTGGGAATTTTTGACACTCTGTGACGCAGTTTGTGTTTAGAGATTCTTAACCCTTGGAGTAATGAAAGATCATTCTCCGTAGTCCTGCATGTCTGAGGCACAGGGGTTGTGAGTGACAGCTGCCCCAAGACGCAACGGAGATAAAGGAAAAGAATTACTCCTTGATGATCAAAGCAGCAAGTCCTGAGGTCAGATGCACAAACAGACAGAGAACAACAGAGCAGACAGCACAATGTGCTATTCTGTGTACAAGTTGCTATTCCTTCCTGGACTTCACATCAAATCACTACATACACTAGATATGTCTGGGAGGGGACGAGATTAATGTCATCTCCATATGTGAACAGATGAAACCACACACACACTTGGGCAAGAGTAGTGAGTTGTTGGCTCTCCAGCTTTTCTTTACTACGACTTCAAGGGGGAGAAGCACTAAGGTGTGATAAAGTGCAGGTGATTTCTCCAGCTTGAGGGATCTTAGTTCATAGGCTCCATAGAATAACCTAAAACTTGGAGAAGTGATATCACTGGATAAGTCCTCTCCATTCCATCTGTTTATCACACTTTAGATTGTAAGCTTTCAGGCAAAGTCCTCACTTCCAGTGGTTCACTTAGCAAAGCAATTATAACCCTGTATTGTCTAAACCCTTAAAGGGATAGTAATACTTTGTTTTGTCTTTATTTTATTTTGTAGGCATTAAAAAAACCATGAACGATGTAAGTCTTATCTCTCAAACCTTTATGGTTTGAGAGATATTCACAAGCAACGTTTCCCCCTTCCGCCCCTTTTACCTAGTGTAAGCCATCTCTTCTCAGATGTAGAATCCAGTCCATAGACCAGACAGATAACAAAAGGGGACAGTCTTCTTACTGTGAGAACAATGAAAGCCCTGCCCCCCTTGACAAGTTTTTCAGGTTTTTCCCTTATCTTAATTGAAGATTGGCCCTTTCTGTAATCTACCTGGGCACCTCCCTTCTGATCTGGCTGAGCAGTGTTACATCAGTAAAAGGGGCAGGAGGGGGATACTTTGTCATTAAATTACTCTTGAACTACAACTCTGACAGAACTGAAATAACACTCTCCAAAGTCCAAATACTATGATGATTAATTAGAGCTGCGTTTATTATGAAACATTACTATCCCTTTAAATTGTAAAGCATTGCATTTACTTGTGGCACAATATAAAATAAACATATTCATTAATTCAGTTACTCACTTTAAAGGGTTAGTAATGCTGAAATTTAAGTCTATAAAATATTGTAGATGTTAAAAAAATAAAGTATATGAAGAAAGTTCTGTCTCTCAAACATTTATGGTTCCAGAGATATTTGCATCCAGAGTTCCCCCCTCTCTCATGTCAGCTGTAAAGCTGACAGCAGAAGATTCGGGTCCTGCGACTTGAGGAGGCTCTTCAGCAGAGCCGAAATAGCGATATTTAAAACACTTTGTAGACCATTCTAATGAAGTGACTTTTTTTTTTTTTTTAATTTCGCTATTTCAGCTATGCTGAAGAGCCACCGGCTGGCCCAGGGACCGGGATCTCCTGCTGTCAATAGAGGGCTGACATCAGGAGAAGGGGAGGGAGGGGGGAGCTTTGGTGGCTAATATCTCTCAAACCGTAAAGGTTTGAGAGATGGGCTTTGTGCCACATCATTTCTTTTTTTTTTTTCTTTTTAAATCTACAATATTTACTAGACTTAAATTTCGGCATTACTAACCCTTTAACGCTTTGAGTGCCACAGGGGTACGGAATGCATTGCAAAGCATTCCGTACCCCTCTGGCACTCAAAGGGTTAATGCGTTTTCCCCAACCAACAAACGACTGGTAGATCTCTGTGACAGGGAGCGTTGTGCATATGTATATTAGTGATCTGTTACATGCCTACAATTATACCTACCTAATTGCTCTAAATAACCTATATTTGTAATTCCTCCTATTGAATTCTGGATCATATAATTACTACAGAGATTCTTAACCCATTTGGTGGCAGTGATTGTTCTTACACAGAGATTGTCAACTTGTGGCCCTCCGACTCTTGTTGAGTTTCAACTCCCATCATTCTCAGCCAGACAATGGAGGAGTGTGCTCGAAGAACAAAACATAAATTTGACAATGTTGGTCGTGCTCTTGAAGCACAATCATTTTGACAAAAGATGAAATTAATAAAATGTGCGCTTGAATCGTGCTCCATCTAACAAAAGATTCGGCAAAAAATTGTGTAATCAATTGAGTAAGCTTCTCTCTTACGAACAAAATATTTGACACAAATTCTAAGGTCGATAGAGCGAGCGATGGGCACTCAGTTGAAAAAAGACAAAAAAAAAAAAAAGGATGATTCTGAGCATAAAGAGATCAATAAAGAAAATTATATATATTTTTTTTATTGAAAAATGTAGCGATCATGCTTGAAGTTGTATTTTACTAAAAAGGAAATTGTAAGGTAAAAAACTTTTAGTTAAATCTGATGTTTATACTTCTCTTAAGCAATTAAAAATTTAAAAATAATTACTTTTTTTTTTTTTTTTCCTTCATTTCTATGTTCGATCTTCAATAACCAACAAAGAGCAGGATGAAGTTTTCCAAACCATGACTGGCATTTACATACGTTAGAGAGCCTGAGTGAGAACTGACTGCTTTAAAATCATTTGAGTGCCAAAGGGGGTATCTATCGCATTTCAAGGCAGTGCGTCTGATACCTCTCTGGCACTCAAAGGGTAAAATATGAGACGGTGACTTGCGTATATCTATTTCCCATGGGAGATAGGCAGGTGGATGTTTCTGGGCCTCTCTGTAAGGATCGCTCCCTCCCCCACACCTGCAGAACATGTCTGTCTGGAGCAGTGAGGCTCATCTCTCACTTTAGAAGAACACACACACCTGTCTCAGACACCCCTTCTGATCTGCTGTGTTCTCCCTGTCTGCGGTCTCGGTGGAATTAAGGCGAAGCAAACAATATCACAGGGTGTCTCTGCAGACACTGCAGGAGCCTGCCTGGGCAGCTCTCTCATCTTCTCAGAGGAGTTGAAAATATGGACCACCTGGTCGGATATGTGCCCCCAGAGGCGTAATTAGAAGTCACCGGACCCTGGAGCAAAAATTGCCATGGGCCCCCACTAACCACATTGCCCCCCGCCAATGTCTAACTCTCCATATTGCCCCCCCCCCAAATTCCAACTCTCCACATTGCCCCCCCCCATGTCCAACTCTCTACATTGCCCCAGTGTCCATCTCCTACCTCCCTGGTGGTCCAGCAGCATGGCAGGAGAGGTCTGTGCCTCCTTCAGCACAGACCTCTATTAAGACCTGGCACTCCCACACATATCTCTCTCCAGTAAAACAAAGCACCAGGAGATGTCATCTCGCGGCGCTCTGCATTACTAGAGTGCTGACAAGGGAGAAATGCGGCACTAGAGGTCCGTGGTGCTTGGAGTGACGGGCCCAGTCGCAGGTGTGACCCCAGCAACCCCTATTGTTACGCCACTGCCCCCCCCCCCTTAGTTCTAGCGTCAGGGCTTTATGGTTAAAGACAAGATCAATGCTGTTGTAAACCAGTTACTTTGTAGAGACATATGAAAATTCCCAATGTCCCCATTGATTTAAGGGGACCCTATCACCTAAAAACTACTTTGAATTTGAAAGCTCTTTCAAATTCTTTTATTTGTTGTATTATATAGTAAATTAGTTATATACTAAATTAGGTTGAAAAAAAAGACATATCCATCAAATCCAACCTTTTCCATAATATAGGCAATAAAACGGGAATTGTATGACTTCCTGACTTCTAAATGTGTATTATTACCAGAACTTACTGTTTTACCTACTGATTCACAGTATAAGCCAGTATGTTCCTTTCTTCTAGAAATGCATCTAATCTTCTCTTAAATGTATTCATTGTATCTTTCATTACCACATACTTCGGCTAGGAATTTCACAATTTAACAGACCTTACTGTAAAAAACCCCTTCCACTGCTGAAATTGAAACTTCCTTTCCTTGCCATTTTTTTATGTAGAAAACTTTATTTTATATATTTTTTTCATTTAAATGTACATATCATGCCAATGACGGCATGCCGAGCAGGCACTTCCTGTCTTAGCCTTACATTAAATTGCCCCTTCTCATTGACACGGGTAGTCAATGGGGGAGGTAATGCAGAACTGACCCAAAAGGGTTAAAGTTCTAAGTAAAATCATGACTCTAGGCAGAACCCTCACACTGAGCTGTGAATGGATCTAGGCAGATTCCGCACACTGCGCTATGAATGGGTTTAGGCAGAGTCCACACACACTGAGCTAGGAGTGAATGAATCTAAGCAGAATTCACACACTGCGCTATGAATGGGTTTATGCAGAGTCCACACAGGCTAAGCTAGGAGTGAATGGATCTAAGCAGAATTCACACACTGCACTATGAATGGATCTAGGCAGAGTCCACACACACACTGCGCTAGGAATGAATGGATCTAGGCAGAGTCCACACACACTGAGCTATGAATGAATGGATCTAGGCAGAGTCCACACACACGCTGCGCTAGGAATGAATGGATCTAGGCAGAGTCCACACACACGCTGCGCTAGGAATGAATGGATCTAGGCAGAATCCACACACACACTGCGCTAGGAATGAATGGATCTAGGCAGAGTCCACACACACTGAGCTAGGAATGAATGGATCTAGGCAGAGTCCACACACACACGCTGCGCTAGGAATGAATGGATCTAGGCAGAGTCCACACACACACTGCGCTAGGAATGAATAGATCTAGGCAGAGTCCACACACGCTGAGCTAGGAATGAATTGATCTAGGCAGAATCCACACACGCTGAGCTAGGAGTGAATGGATCTAAGCAGAATTCACACACTGCGCTATGAATGGATCTAGGCAGAGTCCACACACACACACTGCGCTAGGAATGAATGGATCTAGGCAGAGTCCACACACACACACTGCGCTAGGAATGAATGGATCTAGGCAGAGTCCACACACACACACACACACACTGCGCTAGGAATGAATGGATCTAGGCAGAGTCCACACACACACACTGCGCTAGGAATGAATGGATCTAGGCAGAGTCCACACACACACTGCGCTAGGAATGAATGAATGGATCTAGGCAGAAGGCACACACACACACTGCGCTAGGAATGAATGAATGAATGGATCTAGGCAGAAGGCACACACACACTGCGCTAGGAATGAATGAATGAATGGATCTAGGCAGAAGGCACACACACACACTGCGCTAGGAATGAATGGATCTAGGCAGAAGGCACACACACACACTGCGCTAGGAATGAATGAATGGATCTAGGCAGAAGGCACACACACACTGCGCTAGGAATGAATGAATGAATGGATCTAGGCAGAATTCACACACACATTGCGTTAGGAATTAATCTAGCTTGCAAGCTCAGTATAATGATAAACCGAGCTTGCTGTAAAGATAGACGTGAGGCACGCCACTACGAAGGGAAATGTGAACGCGCACCCTGGGACAGCTGGGAGGGAGGAGAACTACAGTTCTGGGGAGTCCTGCACCTCTGTGTCGAAGTTGCAGTGTGCTGCAGAATGTGGAAGTGCCCAGCATGAAGGGTGCATATTATACAATTCAATTTTAATAGCAAAGCACTTTCTTTTTTTAGATATGAAGGTTCCCCTTTAAGTCCTTGTCTCTAAGGGAGGCAGGAGGATGAGTTTATAGTCACACATGGTCTTCCCCTGTTAGTCAATGTAATTATTGCAACAATGTGTCCTTTCAAACAATAACAAACTGTATTCTTCACACAAATTGCAATAATGTTTACTTTATACCTACTTTCTCAGTGATGCAACAGAGAATAGCAACATTTATCGTTTATATTGAAAACAAAAAAAGGCATCTTGCAAAATTTTCGGTGATCTCAACCCCATTCGTTAGGGCAAACCAACCAAGCGGGTTTTCAGGACAAATCTGTACCTGTCGATCCGTCACATGACTGATCCACTAACCAGCTGTGGGATCAACGAGGGATATCCTGAAATCCAGAATTTCTAAGCAGAACTGGCTTCATTTTAATGTGAACCAACTATTGGGGACAAATAAATGTTTCCATTGATTTTTGAAAGTGCTTTTAATCCCTTGAATATGAGAGCGAGATCTCTCTGGCATTCAAAGGGTTAAAGAACAGAATGCGAGGAAGGTGTATTTCTCCTCTGTTTAAAATAAACAGCATGGAAGATATCATGGATGTCTGTGTATAAAATACCCTTTCACGATACTGGTTTTTATAGCAACACAAACACACAAAAAAAATGAAATAGGTTGATATAACTGTAAATATAATGTGCGTTCAGCTAGTGAATGCAGCAATGAATCATTCCTAATATCCCAGGATCCCCTAGGCAAGGGACTGTTGGTGCACTTAGCTCCGCCCATGGCCACACACACCCTCCTTATATGGGCATGTGCCCTGTCACATGTCCCAGCCACTGGTTCCTGGCACAGAAAATACTCTTGGCTCCGTGATACACTGGCGATCTCTATAGCATACAAGGGGTTAAATAATAGCCTGTAATAGGATATAAAACTGGTTCAGGGACACTGAAATTGCTCCGGCCACACACACACATAATTTAGAATGTGGGAGTGGCCAGCACAGCTTAGACTCCTCCTCTCAAAATTCGGAGCCGTAGCCAGTTGCTTAGTCTGCCTATTGGGAAATCCGGCCCTGCTTACATCCTTTTAATTAAACTATAATCCTAAACTTGTTTTTTTTTTTGTTTTTTTTTAATGTATGTGTGAATTGTTCATTATTATGCTGTTTGTATTGAGCGATAAGAGCTATAGTCAGATAATCGATTGTGATTAATAGCGTCTGCTCTTGTAGTCATAAAGGCTGTTACCTTGGACAATTTACAGATAATCCTGGACAATGAGTGGGAGCCCTGGAAAAAGCAGGGGTGTAGGCTTATGTGCGAGCGTCTGTAGGACCAGATTTTAGGCGTCAGAGGACAAGTAGCGAATATTTACAGATACTAACATCAAGGACAAGTTAAAGTGGAACTCTCACTTTGCAACAACTAGATGATTATGTAAGAACTTTATAAGATAACTGTATAAGATATCTAACTTTATTTAATTGTCATCCAGTGCAAACATTCCACATAGCTCTGCACTACCAACTGTCACTTCCTTCCAGGAAGTACTAGCTCAGCAGCATAAACTGACTCATAAACAAACAAAGCTAAATAGCTCAGTAACTACTGTTTGAAATGTAAAAATGACTAACAGAAATGTAGGTGATTTTGGATGCCGTTCAAAATCACCTATTTGTTACAAAGTGTCTTTGTGTACATAACCCCAGTTCATTTTTAGGTGTAAATGTTCCTTCAAGGAGGTCGACAGAGGATTAATGGGCAATATGCGTATGTTCTGACCATCTCCGCTGCTCTGGTTAGCAGGACACCTGCCCAGCACTGACAGGGTTATCCTCCCAGCATTGCTTGAGCTGTGATTATAAGGATTAGCCTGCAAAGCCCTGTCTCTAACATAACTGTTTGTTCTACACAATTATTTAGCTCAAACCCCCCCCCCCCAGCAGATTCCTACTGTGTTCCCGCTTGTCAGGGATCCTCTCGCCCTCCCCACAACCTATGTTCCTTCCACTTTTCACTTCTGCTAGAGCTACTTTCATCCCTGACCAAGAAAACAGACCTGGAGGGTTGGGAGGGAATGTAACACAACAGTAGCAGCATCAGCAGATTTAGGGAGATGGGGGTTTAACCGTTTACGTGCCAAAGGGGTGTATAATACCTTGTAGAGGAAGGTGTTGAACTCCCCTTTTGTACCCAAAGGGTTACTGTCCAATAAAAAATGCTCAGAGTTTTGCAGAGGTTAAAAAAAATAAACAATTTGACACAAATCCTATCTCTCAAACCACTATGGCTTGAGAGAGATCCTCCGCTAAAGGTCCCCCTCCCTGATGTAAGCTGTAAAACTGACAGAAGGAGATCCGTGCCAGCGGACACGAGGAGGCTCTTCAGCAATAGCGAGGTTTTAAAAAGAAATACTACTTTGTGACGGTCTAAAAAGTGTGCTTGCAAATCAGGAACACTTTCTAGACCGTTCTTTTTAAACTGCTCTACTGCGGCTCTGCTGAAGAGTCTTCTCATGTTGGTCCCCCGACAGCTGATGTCGGGAGAAGCGGGGGGGGGGGGGGGGAGTTTAATGGAGGATATCTCTCAAACCATAGCGGCTTGAGAAGAGAGGATTTGTGACATAGTTTATTTTTTAACCTCTAAAACTCTAAGCATTTTTTATGGAACATTACTGTCTCTTTAATGTGTCCAGGGCTGGATTTACATCTCAGGTTCCTCTGCGCCCATAGCTCCACCCATAGCCACGCATCCATTCCTCAAATGACCCCACCCCCAGTCCCAGAAAATATCCTCGGCCTGTAAGAAGCAAGGACAGAAAAAAAAAAAAAAAAAAAAAAAAAGATGCTTTAACCCAGTGGTTCTCAGCCAGGGTACCGTGGCACTTTGGTGTGCCACGGACAGTAACTTAGGCTGCCCCATGTTTTTTATGAAGACTTTCACAAAAATGGGTTTGAAATGATTATTTGTGGAAATTGTTCTGCACACTATGTCTATTTGTGTTAGTGTGGTTGTGACACCTAATAATAACTATATTTACGTATCGTACCCTTCTTTATGCCCTTGCTAAATTACATTACGTGTGCTAGGGGTGCCCCGAAAGTTCCCGATTGGGTGTTAGGAGTGCCTTGAGCGAAAAAAAAAAAAAAAGATTGAGAACCACTGCTTTAACCCCTTGGTTGCTAGAGAGATCATTCCAGCATCCAAAGGGTTAAATAGTAGCCTGTAAAAGGTTCTGAAATTGGTGCAGGTACATTGAGATCGCTCTACAATTGCACCCATGATTCAGAATGTGGGTGTGTCCAGCACAGCTGAAGCACCGCCCCCCCAAAATCAAGAGCTCTAGGGAGTTGCCTGCTCTGTGTATTGTGAAATCCGGCCCTGAATGTGTCATTGGGACCTTCTTAGCTACTGCAGCGTGACACAGGCCCAAACCACTTCTGACTGGGACTATCCCAGAGTGCGGGGACCTGTATATATGACAAAGGAGACCTTTTTTTAAAGGGGAATATCCCAGAGTGCGGGGACCTGTATATATGACAAAGGAGACCTTCTTTTTTTTTTTAAAGGGATAGTAACCTTTCATTTTGACTTCACATTTGCACTTGCAGAATATGTAAAGTATACCGGCTACATTTGGACCCACGGAGCTTTCTGTTCCTGAGGGAATGTAAAAATAGAGATAAAGCAACAATGTAAACAATATAATGCTACAGTATAGAAAAAACAATATTCAGTACACTGTGTGCCAGGGATAGTGTTTCATTGTTGTACTGTCTTTGCTTTCACTGTCCTGGACAGAAAACTCTCTGGAAATAGTGCTCGATAGACAAAAAGCTCCACGTCAGGGACATAAAAGTGAATAAAAATAGGTAAAGATGAAAAATTAAATGAGTATAAGTACATTAACTTTACATATATGCACTTGAGGAATATGTGCAGTTTTTTTGGATGCAGTACTGCCATGACCTCATAAATTATGGCGACACTGTTGCCCCAGTAGTCTAGGGCCCACTCTGGTCAACTGAGCAGAAAACTCCATAGACTGCTATAGCACCACCATAAATTTTCAAGTGTCACGGTAGTACTGCGTCCATTAAAAAAAAAAAAAAAAAAAAAAAATGCAAATTGAAATGCAATAACTTTTGACTGAAACATCTCTCAGCAGTGGAAGTGCCCTTGTTATACTCGGGATAATAAAACCTTCAATATGCACAATAAATATTTTTTTCAATATCAAACATTATTATGCCTATAAGGGATATGGTGCAAATTTTAAAGTGGAACATGCACGTTGTATAAAGTCGCCCTCCAATAATTAAACATATGGCGACTAGCTTCATAGTAGTTCTATCACCTCTCAGAATTACCCAGGGGCGTACCTACAGGATTTGGCACCTGGGACGGATCTTATATTTGGCACCTCCCCCCTCACAGTTTAAAATGTAAAATAAAAACACCAGCACCTGCTGCTGACACAGTGCTGAGGACGAGCTGCCTGGCGTCCTGAGGATGCAGTGAAGTATTTAGGCCTCGGCATCCTCCTGCACCAGTTTGCATGCTGTATTGGCTGTGTCAGGTCCAGGCATCTCCTCCAGACCTTGCGCAACTGTGCCGAGCCGCCGCACACCGCTCACAACCAATGAGAGAGGAGTATCCTGTCAAAAAGCTGCTGTCTCATTGGCTGCAGTGCGACTCAAGGAAGCAGGTACTGGAAGGCGGAGCACATCTAATGCCATCAGTACCTGATTAGGGCAATTGCGCAGTGGGCTCAGAGTGGCAGTGTGGCACCCCGTTAATGAGTGGTACCCGGGGCTGACCGCCACCCTGCCCCCTTTAATACGTCACTGGAAGTACCCGATTCTGAAGTAATCCTTAATCTTCGGAGACTCACGGCCAGGTTAGTGCCGCCTGTGTCGTCAGTCCCTTCTGGTGCCTTTTGGGACAGTGCAGTGCCTCCTAGAGGAGACCGGGACTAACGGCGCAGGCGCGCAGACGTCTCTAAGACAGGATGTCTGCGCTGAAGCCTGGCCTCCGGTTTCCGAAGACTAAGGATTATTTCTGAATCTGGTACTTCTGAGATCTAATATAAGTATTATGAAGCTATTCGTCATGTGCTTAATTATTGGAGGGCGACTTTATACAATATGAAAGTTCAGCTTTAAATTGGGTAGGGTGAATCCATGGGGTTTAGGAGTGGTGGGGGCTGGTGTCAGTGAAGCTGGGAGGAGGGGGGGGGTATCCCTGGTGACTCTCTTGTTCGATGTCCCAGTTATTTTCACTCTCAGAGGAAAAGTCCTTTTTGTTCCAGTGAGACCTTATCAGAGCCCCCAGGACAAAGAGGGTCTTTCAGAGGCTGTGCTGGCACCCGGCGCTAAAGCATGATTGTGGGTGGGGGGAGGTCAGGGTCTGTGCCAGGCAGTATGACTGCCTCTATGTGTGGGGAAGCCAACCCCTCACTTTAAACCCCCTCCCCCCCATTTATCTTGCATACTTTGTATCTTGGTAATTGCCCCCCAAATACTACTCAGCAGCACTCCTATACCGTGTGTCTCCCACATCACCCCCTTTAAAAACGGTCACTTGTGAACCCATGCATTATGTGAACCGTTGCAGCCCAGTAATAATCCTTGCAGCCCTGCAGCAGGCACGTTTCATGTCTTTAACCCTTCAAGAGCCAGAGAGGTATCTGCGTTGGATACCTCTCTGGCACTCAAAGGGTTAATTTATTTCATCAAATGTGAATGCTATCCATTACCTATTATTAACCCTGTGGGTGCTAAAGACACCTCTCGCATCTAAGGGGTTAAGTTACTGTTTCCTACGGGTGAAATAAATAGATACAAGATATGAGTTCATGCTTATTGTCTAACTCCTTGAGTGCCACGGGTGGTGGTAAAAAATTGCTTTTGCAATGCGTTTGTTACTACTCTGACACTCCCAAAGGGCTAATGGGGTTAACCTTTTTGAGTGCCAGAAGGTTTGCCAACGCATTGGCTACACTCTCAAAGGGTTAAGGCCCTTATAGTCAAATAAAAAGTGGAGCAGGGGCATTGTAACCCTTTGAGTGCCAGAAAAAGGTACCCGGCGCTCTGCACTTCATTGGATACCTCTGGCGCTTAAATGGTTAATGTATGGATGTACCCGGTGTTCTCTGGGGGCCTTCAATCTTAGACGTGCCTCACGATGGATTCCCTATAGTCCCGGTTTTACAGAAAGGAACCTATTTAACCCCTTAAGGACAGCCGTCCATGCGGCCATCACTTAAGGACCACGGACCTTCTTTTTTTACTGCCGCATCCTGTTCGGCGAGCAGCTGCGCGGAGAGCCCTGAATTCCATGATGGTCCTGGCACGTCACGGGTCCTTAACGCAAATCTACCCATGATGTGCCAGGACCAGTAAGGGTCGTTAAGGGGTTAATCCCATGGTCTGAGCCCACAACATCTAAACGTGACTGCTTTTACCACAATTAGTAACACTTAATATGTAAATACTATATCTTGTAGGGTTTATCCTTCTGAGTAAAATAAGGTTGCTCCCACTGCTGAGCGATGCTCTGTTCAAACCTTATTGCAGCTCAAACTTGAAATTTTTTTTTTTTTTAGATGTAATATCTCAATGGCCTGAAATTTTACACTGACGCTGTTGCCACACCAACCTGTATGGTCAGCTGTCCAGAACTGTACATAGGATGTGTAGCAACAGTGATTTCACTTCTCCAGTTCCTGTCATTAAGAAGAGATGACTTCTCCAGTGATATCGCTGCTCCAGTTCCTCCTATGTTACTCTATAACATAACAGTCTCTATGCACTATGTTCTCCAAAGGCTCCATAGAACTGGAGAAGTGATATCACTGGAGAAGTCATCTCCTCATTATCACCTCTTTATCATTCCTTAGTGTATGGGATCCATAGAATAACATAGGAACTAGAGTACTGATTTCACTGGAGAAGTCATTTCCACTTTATCACCTCATTATCACGCCTTAGCGCATAACCCCCCACTAAGAAGAGGTTATGATAAAATCCCATCACTCAAAACTAATTGGTATTTGTATGTGGGAAAGCTTGTCTCTGACCCTGTTAGGTCACCTTGGCAGAGCAGTGGGTGCAGTGTTTATTGGAACTGCCAGTTACTGCCTCCCACCAGTGTGGAGTGCTGGCACAAGCAGCTTGCGTCCGGTCAGACGGAAGTTTTCTGGTTGCAGATTGCGAGGGGGGGGTACTGTTGCCACCTTGGTGTGGGGATATCGCCTATTAAGAATTCTGTAGCCTGAGGCAATTGTGAATTTGGAAGGGAGGCAGAGTGAAGGGGGTTTGCTGGTTGTAAGGGGAGGGGGTGCTGTTTAGTGCAGTAAAGGAGCTTGTTTGTAGAGAGCAAACAGTTTCTGGTGGTTGAGTAAATGATTTGTTAGACAGGGGAAGTAAAGGATTTTGGTTATTGGGTGGAAAAACTTTTGTTGCTGCAACATTCGTCCATGTGAATTAGGCCTTGATTGGGACACAAAATCCTAATGCCCATTATGAATCAATCCTCAAAGATCAGTTCCACAAAATCCATCCATTAATTAGTACTGGGTACAAACATGTTTCTTTGATGCTGAATTCTATGAGTTCAATGCAGCGCCTCCTAGAGGAGACCGGATTGTCCTGCGCAGGCACGCAGATGTTACTAAGCCAAGATGTCTGATCTGATGCCTGCTGTCAGTCTCAGAGGAAGTAGGATTTCTTAATAACATGGCACATATCCTATATAATAATTCGCTAAAACGTTTGTCACAATGCAGTTGTGAGCAGTAGAGACTGCCCGCGCTGCAGTCATGCGCAGTACTGATTGCCCGAACGTTCCTCGGCCGATACAGAGCAGGGCGCTCCGAATTCAGACCGGAGTCTGAATTCCCAGGAAGGTGCACAGAGAAGACTACGGTCTGAATTTGGATAGCCCCGCTCCATATCGGCCGTGGCACGTTTGGGCAATCAGTACTGTGCATGACTGCAGCGCGGCCACCGAGAAGAGAGGATCCCGGCACCAGCCAAGGTTGCTGGGTGGCCGTGTACACGGGCTTTTCAACTAGTGCTGTATAATAGTATTATTTCCAAGCGTATCGCTATATGCTTAATTATTTTGGGGGGGGGGCTTTATTTGGGGTGATCCGCTTTAAGGTAAGTGCAGGGTTCATTACAGGATGTTCCTTTAAGATATTCTTGATATCTACAAATCATATGCAAAGCATTTTGAACCCCTTGAAGACCAGAAGCGCGTGGAATGCGTTTCATCACAATGCGTTGCACAGATATCTGGCCCTCATTGGGTTAACACGACCTAGAGAGAAGGATTATAAAATCTTAGTAAATGGTCTCTTAGTGGCAATAAACTTTACAGTCTCCAAATGAAAAGGATGTGGGAGGGCAGGCAATGTGCTTTTATAGTGTGTGGACATGTTAAATATTACAGCTTCTTTTAGACAGAGGTTAAAGATTTAATACAAACATGTATACCCTTAGTTCCTCAGTCATCAATCTAAAGAGGAGCAGCTGCAATGAAAATTCCTAATTTTCCTACTGGTCTAAATGGACCACTTTAACCACCGGAATGTTAGAAAAGTCTTCAGTGGTTAACCCTTTGAATGCCAGAGGGGTATGCAACACATTGCAAAAGCAATGCCTTGCATACCCCTCTGGCACTCAAAGGCTTAAAGGGATAGTAATACTTCGTTTTAACTTTATTTTATTTTGTAGGCATTAAAAAAACATGAAGAATGATATAAGTCTTATCCCTCAAACCTTTATGGTTTATGAGATATTCACAAGCAAAGTTCCCCTCCTCGCCCCTTTTTCCTAGTGTAAGCCATCTCTTCTCAGATGTGAGTCTGGTTGTATGACAGTACAGATAACAGAAGGGGACAGTCTTCTTTGTATTAAAACAATGAAAGCCCTTCCCCCCTTGACAAGTTTTTCAGCTTTTTCCATTATCTTAATTGAAGATTGTCCCTCTCTGCAGTCTACCTGGGCATCTCCCTTCTGATCTGGTTGAACAGGGGGGGGATACTTTGTTTGTGAATATCTCTTAAACCATAAAGGTTTGAGAGATAAGACTTATATCATTCTTCATGTTTTTCTAATGCCTACAAAATAAAATAAAGTTAAAATGAAGTATTACTATCCCTTTAAAGGGATAGTAATGTTTCACAAAAACAGCAGCTCCAATTAATCTTCATAGTATTTGGACCATGGAGAGTGTTATTTCAATACTGTCAGAGTTATAGTTCAAGAGTAATCCTATATATTCGCTAAAACGTGTGTAACGCCGCAACATGCGCAGTAGACACTGCCCGCGCCATGGGCTAGTGCTGGTGGGATACTCTAGACTGGAAGATAACAAGCAGGACCCTCCTTACCACTTGTTTCAACCACTTTCTGTATGGCGTTGTACAGTCTTCTCCCTCAGTTTGTACAGCTCTGTAGAATATGTTAGATCTCAATAAATAAAGGATGATTGTGATAATAAATTCATTTGGTAGCAGGAGTAATATGCAAACTGCACAGTAGGGGGCAAATAGCAATTGCCGTTGATTCAAATGGGGCTTTAAACCCCTTGAATGCTTGTGCGTTGGAGATCTTCCTAGCATTCAGTGGGTTTAAAACCCCATTTGAATCAATGAGAATTTGTGAAATGTTATTTGTCTCCTATGGTGCAGTTGGTTGGATCCAGAATTGGTTTATTTTGCCTTTATACATCAGGACCAATGAGTGTGGTGGGTGGCAGGTAGAGAAAGGGTTTACTAGATGGGGGATAGTGTCTCAATTGTGGGGGGTGAAAAGAAGGGTCAGATCTACATTTCAGGCGCGTCATTGACACAACCCCACTTTCTACATGAGTACGCCCCCAGTCCAATGATTTTCTGCATGGCACAGAATATACTATAAACTTATAATCTTAAAAAGCACCATTAATATCCAGTAAAACTGGTATGCAAATAACCAGCCATCCTAAAACAGGAACAGATGATTGGTGCAGAGGCTTTGAAATTTCTGTGGCCACACCCATCACTCAGAATGTGGGTGTGTCCAGCACAGCTGAGGCACCGCCCCTCAAATAAGAAGCTGTAAGCAGTTATCTAGTCTGCCTAATGAGAAATCTGGCCTTGGGGGAGAGGATTTCTATTTTGCTTGCGCAAAAGCGAATAGAGGGGTTTGCCTGTGTGGGAGGGAACGCGGCCGTTAGGGTTAGCCAGATGATGTCATGTGTGCGTGTGAACCATTGTCCCTAGTTCCAGAAGACAGAGGGACGTTGTTATGCTATGGAAGGATTCTCTGTACGCGCAAGGCTGGAGCTGAAATAAATTATCATGGAGAATGTATCAGGGACTTGTAGTCCCAAGCGTAGACTTGTTCTCCTGTAATCCTTTTGTTTTATTTCTCCTTGTGCTGCTTTTCCCTTGGAAAGGTCGTGTTTACACAGCAAGGCTGCTTCACTGAGCATGAATGGAGCAATTCTGGGTTAACCCTTTGAGTGGGAATGCAACGCATTGCTAGAGAGGTTTCCAACGCCTTGAATTATTCCACGTTCCACTTTAGTTCACAGAACAAACATACACGTTCCTTTTAGCCAGAGGAGCAACCAAAAGCACCTTAGGGGACAAATTCATTCCCCTGTTGATTTTAAATGTCGTTTAACCCTTTGAAATCTTTGAATGCTAGTGAGGTCTCCAACGCATTGCAACACAATGGGGGTTATTCACTAAAGTGCGATATAGAGGTGATGGCTTCTCTTATGGGATCACTTCTTCAATTCCTGCTGTTCTGTGGAGCCTGTGTACTGGCATCTCTCCCTCGTGATATTAACCCTTTAAGTTCCAGAGGGGTACATAACAATGCAGAGCAATGCATTGTGTAATTATCTGGCACTCAAAAGGTTAATGCATAGGCTCCATGGAATAACATGGGAATTGGAGAAGGCATCTCCACTTTATCTCCTCTTTATCAACCCCTTAGTGCCTAACCCCAATGTGTTAGAAACGCCTCTAGCATTCAAGGAGTTAAATAGGTATTTTGGGAATTTTATTGTGACCCCTGTGGTGTAGCTTTCAAATGGTTAAAGGGACAGGGATGCCACATAAAAATTCTTCTTGTTTTGTAGCTGAAAAAAAAATGATTTGCAGCAAATGCCATCTCTCAGTCCTCTACGGTTTAAGAGATATTCTCACCGAAAGTTCTCGCCTCTCTCCGCTTCTCCTGATGTCCGCTGTGAAGCTGACAGCAGGAGATTCGAGTCGGCCGACGCAAGGTGGCTCTTCAGCAGAGCCAAAATCGCATTATTTTAAAAGAATTACTTCATTGGAACGGTCTACAAAGTGTGCTTGCAAACCACAGTTTCGGCTCTGCTGCAGAGCCACCAGATGGTCCCTGGACCGGGATCCCCTGCTGTCAGCAGAGCGCTGACGTCAGGAAAAAGGGAGGGAGGGGGAATTTCAGTGCGACTATCTCTCAGACCATAGCTGTTTGAGAGATGGGATTTGCTCTAAATAATTTAATTTTTTTCAGCTACAAAACAAGAAGAATTTTTATTTTTATGGGACATTAGTGTCCCTTTAAATCCATGGAAATGCTTTATTCATATCGTATAGCTGGTTTGCCTCTCCGTTGCTCCAGTTCTTAGTGCATCAGACGTTGTGCAAACAATGAGGGCTGATGGGCAGGCTAGACGGGCCGAATGGTTCTCATCTGCTGTCAAATTCTATGTTTCTGTGACGTACTTAAAGCAGAACTTTCACTTCCTATGAAGTCACCCTCCGATAATTAACCCTTTGAGTGTCAGAGGGGTACGCAACGCATTGCTTTGCAATGCGTTGCATACTCCTCTGGCACTCAAAGGGTTAAGCATATGGCGACTAGATTCATAATAGAAATAAACTAACGCAAATTTAAATGGAGCTTTTAACCTCTTTGGATGTGAGATAAATCCCAGTTATGTCAATGTATGTTTGTTTTGTTTTTTTTATTTATTTTTTTTAATTTACCCCCTATGTTGCAGTTTTATTCCAGAATTGCATTATTTTTATTAAAGTTTCACCTTCTGTAAAGTCGCCCTCCAATTATTAAGCATATGGCGATTAGCTTCATAATAGTTCTATTAGCTCTCAGAAGTACCCAATTCTGAAGTAATCCTTAAAGCGGAACTACCCCCCCGCCTAAATTTGCCCCTAAAGAATTACCCATCTGACAGCTAGCTGCTCAGTAGTACTAGTCACCAGAATTATTGCCTCGTTATAGAGAATTCCTACTGCTCCCAGACTGACAGCCAGGAAACAGCGCAGACATCTTCGCATAGTGACATCTGTGCACCTGCACTGTCAGTCCCAGTCTGCTCTAGGAAGTGTTGCTAGGAGCCGAACGGAACCAGAAGGGACTGACCGCGCAGGCGCACAGACGTCACTGTGGAAAGATGTCTGCGCTGTTTCCTGGCTGTCAGTCTGGGAGCAGTAGGAATTCTCTATAACGAGGTAATAATTCTGGCGACTAGCGCTACTGAGCAGCTAGTTGCCAGATGGGTGATTCTTTAGGGGCAAGTTGAGGCGTGGTGGTAGTTCCGCTTTAATTTTCAGAAACTGATGGCCAGGTTAGTGCCACCTGTGCGCCGGTGCCATCAGTCTCTAACAGTGCCCTTTGGCACAGTGCAGCGCCTCCTAGAGGAGACCGGGACTGACGGCGCAGGCACTCAGACGTCTCTAAGACAAGATGTCTGCGCTGACGCCTGGCTTCCATTCTCCGCAGACTAAGGATTACTTTAGAACCGGGTACTTCTGAGAGATAATAGAACTATTTTGAAGCTAGTCACCATGTGCTTAATTATTGGAGGGCGACTTTATAGAGGGTGAAAGTTCCGCTTTAATAAAAAATGGTGCAATTCTGGAATAAAACTGCAATATAGGGAGCAAATAAAAAAAACCAAAAAAAAAAAAAAACCCTAACATACTTTGAAATAACTGGGATTTTTAACCTCTTTGAATGCTAGAGACATCTCACATTCAAAGAGGTTAAAAGCTCCGTTTAAATTTGCGTTTGTTTATTTCCTGTGGCGCAGTTGGCGTGCTCCAGAATTGCACCTCTTTCTTAGTGCATCTGCTTTTCCAGGATGAAGTTGCTCCTCTTTCTTCCTCATGCATACAGCCATAGAATGATGTCCTGCATGAAGGGATGTCGCCACCAGTACTCCCCATTAAGCAGATGCTGTCAGTGTAACACTGGGGGGGGGGACCAGAGCACACATTGAACTGTCCAATCGCAGAACCAACTGAGCTTTCTGCTTCATCTATTCATGTGCCAGACTCCCATGGGGATCTCCCTGGTCCCCACTTACACACATCTGCCTATTGTTCCTGTGCTCTGGGTTAGGGCTTTTCCGGGTATCGTATTGTGGAAGGATTTCCCAGGCACAAGACTTGCCGGCTCTTAAAAAAGCTCTGTTCTGTGTGTGTCCTGCTAGAGTGAACCCTGGACATACTCCCCTGCTACTGGTGTTCGACCTCTGTTGGTAACACTGCTGCCTGTTTAATTGGGTGGGTATGTTTTGAATTTGCATATACCTGTAATTAGAGACCCCAGTGTATCTCTGAATGCATATGTTGCTGTGATCTGTGTTTGTGTCATGTTGGCCTCCGTTTGCACAGAGCTTGCAAATCATATATTTTTTGCATCATAATTGCGTGATCCAGTACATTCAATTGTAATGTGTTTGTATAGACATAATATTAAAAGTGACAACTCAAAATAAAAGTATGGAACCATAATTTCTCTAAAAATGAAATGGAATTTATTGATACAAAACACATAAATATAGCATAGATTTGTTTTTCGTATATCCATAAATTCCTTTCCGTTTTATATACAAATTACGGTTGCCGTTCCCTACTTTTATTTTTAACTTGTTAACTATATTTTTCATTTGTATTTTGAACCTAACAGGTTAAAAGCACCAACTGAAAATTAAAACTGGGGAATGACAACTGTAATTTTGTTTTAAAATGGATTTTGAGACAAAACTATGCTTCATTTGATGTTTTGTATTCATAAATTCCATTTTTATACAAATTACGGTTTCCATTCCCTACTTTTATTTTTTTCAGTTGGTTCTTTTAACCTGGTAATATTTTTCATTTATATTTTGAACCTTAGGTGGGAGGTTTTTGGTTTTATTAGCAGTCAGATTATGTATATCCTTTTTTGTTTTTTGTTTTTATTGGGAAGCTTATAGGAGGGGATATTGGATGCTCAGCAATGCACTGCCTGCCTCCCCTAGCACTGGCTTCCTTTCTTATCCCTACATTACCTCCCCACTCACTGACACTGTTCAGCAATGCACTGCCTGCCTCCCGTAGCACTGGCTTCCTTTCTTATCCCTACATTACCTCCCCACTCACTGACACTGTTCAGCAATGCACTGCCTGCCTCCCCTAGCACTGACTTCCTTTCTTATCCCTACATTACCTCCCCACTCACTGACACTGTTCAGCAATGCACTGCCTGCCTCCCCTAGCACTGGCTTCCTTTCTTATCCCTACATTACCTCCCCACTCACTGAAACTGTTCAGCAATGCACTGCCTGCCTCCCCTAGCACTGGCTTCCTTTCTTATCCCTACATTACCTCCCCACTCACTGACACTGTTCAGCAATGCACTGCCTGCCTCCCCTAGCACTGACTTCCTGTCTTATCCCTACATTACCTCCACACTCACTGACACTGTTCAGCAATGTATTACCCACCTCCCCTAGCACTGACTTCCTGTCTTATCCCTACATTACCTCCACACTCACTGACACTGTTCAGCAATGCATTACCCACCTCCCCTAGCACTGTCTTCCTGTCTTATCCCTACATTACCTCCCCCACTCACTGACACTGCTCAGCAATGCATTACCCACCTCCCCTAGCACTGACTTCCTGTCTTATGCTAATTACCTCCCCCCACTCACTGACACTGCTCAGCAATGCATTACCTACCTCCCCTAGCACTGACTTCCTGTCTTATCCCTACATTACCTCTCCCACTCACTGACACTGCTCAGCAATGCATTACCCACCTTCCCTAACACTGACTACCTGTCTTATCCCTACATTACCTCTCCACTTACTGACGATGCTCAGCAATGCATTACCTCCCTCCCCTAGCACTGACTTCCTGTCTTATCCCTATATTACCTCCCCCACTCACTGACACTGCTCAGCAATGTATTCATACCTCCCCTAGCCCTGACTTCCTGTTTTATCCCTACATTGTCTCCCCCCACTCACTAACACTGCTCAGCAATGCACTGCCAACCTCTCCCTTGCACTGAAAGGTTTAGATGTCAGTGAGTGGGGCAGGTAATGTAGGACTAACAGAGGGAGTGCTGGCACCGCATGCCTTATTTAGCATCTTCTATTAATAACTTAAATGGTTTTCTAAATAAAGAACAGTTAATACAACATAGCTGGTTTTGAAAGTTGTTTTGATGCTAGCATTCCCTTTGAGTGTGATTTCTTTGTCATGAAATGACCTAAAAATTCTCGGTAATGTTCCGCCCACCACCTGAAACACGTGTCCCTCTCTGGCCGTGTGAAATATTGGGAGCTGAGATAACATCAGCGCTCCTTTGAATGACCTGGCAAGCTCAAAATTGGCTCTGCGCCATAGCGCAGCCTGTACAGTTCCTTAACCCTTTAAGAACCAGGCAGGTGTGCAACACATTGCGTCGCTAAAGTAACTTGCATTGGCCTTGAATATAATATAATATATACGTGTGTGTGTGTGTGTGTGTGTGTGAAGCAATGAGTTGGAAACCTTTCTAGCATTCAAGGGGTTAAAATCTAATGTAGATTAACAGGAATTTTTTTTCCTCGTTCTAGATGGTTTGACCCAGAAAATGCCGCAAGGCCCAATGGGTCATACATTTCAAGATAAAGGGGTAACGTTCTGGAACAAAACTGGCCCCATAAGGGGGACACAGCAACTCCCAGTGACTTTTAAAGTGGGGATTTTATCCCATTAAATGCTAAAGGGGTTTCCAATGGTTTGAAAAGCAATGCTTTGTAGACTTCAATATCATTCAGAGGGTTAATATTTTTTTACCAAACTAAACTTGTTGTACGGTGATCGGTCCACTGTCCTAGTTTTGCATCTCTGAATATACGTTGTGTCTTCCATGTAGATTATTTGTTGTAAAAGAGCTCATTCACTAGGGAAATAATGTTCAGAAATCCTTTTCTTGTGTCCCTGGCACGTTTACTGACAATACTGCGCTATCACATCTGAAAGATCTTATCAAGATCTCCATGCAGTGGGGTCACAATGGTAACATATGAATCTTAAGTTTCACGTACAAGACAGAGACTTTTTACAGATGTTCTCTTGGCGTAAAATGGTATTTAACCCTATAAGGATCAATCCATTGCAGACCACTCCCGTCCTTAAAGGGTTAATAAACATATATTATACTACATTTTATCTGAGACTGTCTTACTGGGAATAAATGTATTCTTGTAACTATGCATCCATCTTCTTTGAAACCTATTAGTACAGAGTTAACATTTCCCGTTTCACACACATTTTTCATACAATTCAACCTTTTGTTGAAAAGTTTACCAAGTGACTAACACACCTAGATCTTGTACGTCAAGCTACTATCGGCAAACATTTTCTTCGGTACAAAAAGTCTACAATTTAGTCTTGCGTCTGCCTTGCACACTGCCCCAGGACCCTGTTTGTTCAGGCAAACTTGATGAGAAGTCTCAGGGATAACAGTGCTGTATTGTCTGTAAGAGGACCGACATAACAGCATTTTAGGGCCTTCTGTTCAAAGTAAAACTCGAGTAATTCTTAGGTAAACCAACTGTGGAGTAGGAAAACAAATAAGAATTACTAGTTTGTTTTTTAAAGCTTTGAGTGCTTTGCAATGCATTGGCTACCCATTTGGCACTCAAAGGGTTAAGCCATTGATATCCATATTAAGGATTTTCTATACAGGTTCCATGATTTGTTTTTATCCAATAAAATGATTTGATTGTTTCACACAGAGGTTTCAAATATACGTTACTTGGTTGACTGGGCTATCTATGAGTAAGCACTCAATAGTTGTGAAACGCGTTAGAGGGTGAGAACGTGTGTAGCTTAATTTGTCTCCAGTGTGATCCAATATATTTTATTACTTTTTCAATAAAGCATTAGTTTTTATCACTATTGCCGCTGTTATTCATCAAGGGTTGATAGGGTGAGTGCTGGGCATCACTGTACAGGCATCTGTATTGGGACTTTGGATCGTCTCTGCTTTGAGCGCCAGCTTCTGAAGTTTGTTAACCGGTAGGCACAGCAACCTGTATCCCTCCAGTCTTCACAGAGGAGCAGCTGTATGGGTTCAGGAGCTAGCTGTGAGTAACTTGTAGGCACCTGTTATCTGTACATGTTAAGCCATTGAATGCCAGAAAGTGTGGAGACTTGGTGATAAGTCCGTACACGCCGTAATCGAGTGGTGTGCCAGTCCGTTCTCAGTGAACCATTAAAGGGATAGTAATGTTTCATAATAAAAGCGGTTCTAATTAATCATCATAGTATTTGGACCTTGGAGAGTGTTATTTCAATTCTGTCAGAGTTGTAATTCAAGAGTAATTCAATGACAAAGTATCCCCCTCCCGCCCCTTTTACCTAGTGTAACACTGCTCAGCCAGATCAGAAGGGATGTGCCCAAGTAGACTGCAGAGAGGGACAATCTTCAATTAAGATAAGGGAAAAAACCTGAAAAGCTTGTCAAGGGGGGCAGGGCTTTCATTGTTCTCATAGGAAGAAGATTGTCCCCTTCTGTTATCTGTCTGGTCTATGGACTGCATTCCACATCTGAGAAGAGATGGCTTACACTAGGCACAAGGGGCGGGAGGGGAAACTTTGCTTGTGAATATCTCTTAAACCATAAAGGTTTGAGAGATAAGACTTGTATCATTCTTCGTGTTTTTTTAATGCCTACAAAATAAAATAAAGTTAAAACGAAGTATTACTATCCCTTTAATATACAGCAGCTTAAATATATCAATGTATGAACACACACATAACAAGCAGGACTTCTCCCTCTGCCTTACTTGTACAAATCCATTCTCATTTTCAGGTGTTGGAATTTTTTAATCCTTTCTCTCTCATTGTTGGTCAGTGTGTATTGAGGGGAGATACCCAGCTCTCCTGTAGGTAAACACATGTTTTATATTGATGTGTGAAATTATCAATCCGACCTCCTGACCCTACAAGATTTTAAATCCGGGGATTAATCTTCCCCTCCCGCAGTTTTCCTCATTGCTGCGGGGGATTAACTACTGTGAAAGGAGTGGGGCAGGGGGGATCTGAGGTTATTAATTTAATCTGCGTATATGCAGGCATATTTTATTTTAATACCAAGAGTCACCTGCACAAAGTATAAAAAAAAAAAAAAAAAAAAAAAACAAGGCAAGCCTAACTGACCAATAGGGAAGAAAATAAAATCCTCAATTTCTATTGGTTTAACTTTCAGTGCCATACCTCTCGGGCAAACAAAGAGTTGAGTGGGGCTTTTGAACGGCTAGTTACCCTTTATTTTGTATGGACAAATTACATACATATGTATTTTAAAAAAAAAATTAAAAATAAATATATATATATATATATATATATATATATATATATATATATATATATATATATATATTTTTATAGAGAGCTTTCTGTTAAGCACAGTGTAAGAAGTTATATTGATCTATACAAAAGACCCAATTTAAAAAAAAAAAAAAGCACATCACATACAGAGCACTCAGTGCAGCAGGGATAGTGTTACCGTTGTTTCACCGTCCTGCTTCATGATCAACTGACCAGAAAACTCTGTCGGATGAGATCCAGGAAGCTTACTGTCCGATACATAAATGTGTAAAATAAATAATAATAAAATGTAGTTGCAATTTTACTTCATATATGCACTTGCAGAATGTGTCAAATCAAAATTAAGGTTTACGAAAACTTGTATTCGCCTTGAATGCTAGAGAGTGATGCATTAGAGCCCTATCATTCATAGGCTGAGTGCTTCTCAATATGTTGGTCACCCCTCTGGCACTGCAAGTGTTAAATTAATGGCATTTGTTTTACTTGTTTAATTAGGTTTCTCTACAATTGTTCCTTTCTTGCTTTGTGCCATTTTGAGTACCACGGCATTGAATGTCTTCCTGTGTATCTACGTGGTACCAACACCCCAGTGACTAAGCCTTTGCTTTCTATTCTACACGCTGCCGTGTAGATGGCCCCCCAGAGATGTACTCCATGGGGTGTTTGAGGGCTGAATAACTGTTACACATTTGTATTATGATCTTTAGAATGGAACAGTAGTATGGAGCTCCAGAATATGCCTTTAGTGCCAAGTTGTGCCTGTGAAGTACAGCATGGATGTGTATGAATGTCTGTCTATATTTGGTGGCCAAATATTTTGGCCAGCGGGCCATGTCCTTATTCCACATATTTTTTGAGAGCCTTATAGTTCTGCGTCTCCAATCGGAACAGAGCAGTGTGTATGTGTATATATATATATATATATATATATATATATATATATATATATATATATATATATATAATATAGGTATGGGTTTGTGTGTGGGTGTTTGTGTCTATACATATATATCAAGGACAAACAAATTGGAGTTGCCAGGTAATCCAACCCTCCACTCTTATATCCCATCACAAAGATTTAACCCCACAATATTAAGATGCTTCGGCAGCCGTTGTGTATATGGGCATCCTACAGCTTTCCATCATCTGTTGTTGGACAGCAATGGTCATCATCATCCTCAGATGGTCCCTGTTGGCCATCTGGCAGTGATGAGAATTGTTGCTCAACAGCATCTGGATGTTTGTGTATAGTAAGCCAGACCTAAGGGCTGTGTTTTGCCTTTCTCTGATTTATATTGTGCTTATAGTCATATTTTTGTGTTATCTTCTTTCTCTCTCTCTCCTTCTCTCTCTCTCTCTCCTCTCTCTCTCTCTCTCTCTCTCTCTCTCTCTCTCCCCCTCTCCTTCTCCCTTTCCCTCTCCTTCTGTCTTTCTCCCCTCTCTCCCTCCTCTCTCTCTTTCCTCTCTTCTCTCTCTTTCCTCTCTTCTCTTCTCTTCTCCTCTCTCTTCTCTTCTCCTCTCTCTTCTCTCCTTTCTTCTCCTCTCTCTCCCCTAATTCCATCATGGAAGCCGGTAGTAATGTTGGGCCTGGCTCAATTTCTGCTACCTTTCCTCTGCCTCTTTGTCTCTGTTTCCTCTTTTTCTTCATTCTTCAGGCCCAATGTCTCCTTCAACCACATGGCACGTGACCCCAGATCTGGTTCCATCTACATTGGGGCTGTCAACTGGATTTTCCAGCTCTCCCCTGACCTCCGCCTTCTTTTTGAGGACTCCACCGGGCCACACCATGACAGCCCAGAGTGCCTTCCTTTTAAGGAGCTTACAGATTGCCCTCAAGCCTCTCTGACCAATAACGCTAACAAGTTGCTCACTGTGAACATTCATGGAGGGGAATTGTTGACCTGTGGACAAGTCTTTCAGGGAATCTGTGAGAAGAGGAACTTGAGTAATATCTCTGATATCATCTATAAAACTGGAGATCCTGGGGACAACCAATTTGTTGCTGCTAATGACCCTAAGGTCACCACAGTTGGGATAGTGGAGAGGACGTTTGATAACCGCTCCCTTTTGTTTGTAGGCAGGGGTCTGACTCCAAGGTTGTCAAGTGGGATACCCCCCATTACCATACGCCAGTTGGATAAGTCTCCTATATTCTCCAATGAGGGCCTTGGCAAGCTGTTTGTGGGGGATTTCTCTGACTATAACAATAACTTTGTGGGTGTTTTCTCCAACGAAAAGCATGTCTACTTTCTGTTTTTCCGCCGTGGATCAAAGTCCCAAATGAATTACAGGACCTACCTGGGCAGTGTCTGCATCCAAGACCACCAACTCTACTCCTATGTGGAGGTACCTCTTGTTTGCCAAGGAGGATATAATCTGGCACAGGCTGTCCACTTGGAGACGGTGAACAAGGAACTATTTGTGATCTTTGCAGCCAGTCAAGGTACCTCTCCAAATCCCAGCAGTCAGACTGCTCTCTGCTCCTTCAGGATGAAGGAAATTGAGGAGAGGATAGAACGGGCAAGAGAACTGTGCTATACAAGATCTGGCAAGGGAGATGATGGAGAAGATGAGGCTGTGATAGAGTATGCAGTGAATTCAAAATGTGTTACGCTTCCCAAGGTATGCTTTTTTTTTTTTTGTGGGGCTTGTTTTGTTTTGTAAAATAATTGTCATATCAGGGATTCTAAGCCAGGAGAGACCACCCTTGGAGCTCCAGATGTTGGCGACTACAACCGGTTGGAACTCTAATGAAGATGGGAGTTGTAGTCTCCAGCAACTCTCTCTCAGATTTTTATGTAATTATATGGAGCCAATGCACTAAGATTTCTCCAGCTTGAGACTCCGTAGTGCATACTCTCTATAGATGAGCATAGAACTTGGAGAGATTATAGGGAAGAGAAATTATCCAGAGTGCGAAAGGTTGCCTTCCGCTGTCCTAAGCACAGACCATAGGTGGGTTAAGGGATGGATGGAACAGAGTGAAACTTGGCAGTAATTGCCTGGTCTCCATTTTCATGTGCTAGTCCTGCAGCCATTTGCCACTTGATACATGCCAAAGGGGAAAGGTGAACACTGACTATGTCACTAAAGCCATCAGATGAGATGATGATAAAGTAAAATATTATTTGGAAATATTTAAGTGTGTTGCTTTTAGTTAATCTTAATAATCAAAATACTTAGTACCGCCATTAATTATTTCATTTTATTTTTATGTCCACTTGGGTAGTAGTGAAATATATATTTTGGCATGTAATTGTGTGTATGCAGTGATCACACATTCCTCCTTTTTTGCCACTGAATATGTTGAATTTCGGTTTCCAGAAATGCATAATGGGTTTGTAATATACAGGTCAATGTCTCCGGTTCCTTTAGTAAGGGAGTTGCATTCCATCTTTCCTTTCTGATTTCTATCCGAGCATTTACAAATACCAGTATCTATGGACTAAATGTAAGAAACGGTGACTGTATTTGCTGTGTAACATTTTAAGTCTGTGTTTGGTTTGTATCTCCACACAAAACACCATAGACTTTGTCTGAATTACATTGGTAATACATTGTTCGCTGCCCCCATGATTCTCAAGCTAGTAAAATGTCAGTTACAGACTCAAAGGGTTAAGCAAATTAAGTTGTTTGTTTCAAAGACTAACTTTTTTTTCCTCTCTTCTTTTAAATTGATATTTTTTATTATACCTGGCAACTTTCAAGGTGAGCTGACCAGGAGGTCTTAAAGATATTTAACCCTTAAAGTTATCAGTATTCTAGATTATTCGCGAAAAGATTCCAACATATAAAACATAGGAAGAAAGAGGGTACCCAATGGCTCTGTATCATTGATATCACATGTAAATGTGAGATAGATGAATAATACTTACATGTTAAAGTGATCAGAGTAGAACTGTTCCCTAAAATTCTGGAAAACGCACACACACGAGATCTTCCTTCCTTCTTAGCTAAGGGCTTCCAGTTAACTCGAACAAAAGGCTTCTTACCACAATGATGGATATATCTGAAGTTAAAATAGTTATTAAAAATGCAATAGAAAAGCAGATTACAGGCTCTAGTCATCCTTGAGGAACCATTAGCTTGCAACAATTTGGAGATCTCCACGTTTGAACACACAAAAGACTAGCATGACTTCTCCCTGCATTCCTGGTAGAAATCGCTCCAATTTAGAGGCTAAAGGAGCAGTTTATTGGTGCAGATAGTATATTAGGTAGTACTGGACTCTCTCACCCTGAGAATTTGGCCCTTTCTGCCGAGACTCTTGAGATTTGGGTGAAAACCCTGAGTCTAAGGGTCAAACACTGAGAGTACCCAGGTATGTTTATTATTGAGGCTCTGTAGACCAGCGCGATGAAAAAAAAATGACGAAGGATTAACCTAAAATTGGTAAAGTGGTTCTGTGCTGTTTCTGATTTCTCTCTTACCAGGATTCCCCTACCATTTTCTCCTGTGGTGGTGAGCACACCCCCAGCCCCATTGGCAGTCGGGTTCCAGTTGATGCCATACCTCTTCTTACTAATGATTTCGGCCTCACTGCCGTGGCAGCATTGGTGGAAGATGATCACACCATGGTATTTCTGGGAGATGCTCATGGAAACGTTCACAAGGTGAGTTCATTTATCTTCAAGTCCCTAACTGTCCAATCATTACTCGCTGGAAGGCTCAGAGGGAGGCTTCATTTTGTAGCATTATCTGATTAACAACATCTTCTAATAAATATCCACTTATTTTAATCTGGGCAGATAATTTTAATGGCCACTGTTAATCATTTCTCTGTGGATTGGTTCTTTAAGATTGATCTTCTTTGTTACTGAATTCCATGCCCATGGGGGTAGACATTTTTCTTTTTACAGGGCTCTTAGATACTAAAATCCTCATACTTGTTAGGAAGCCTTCAACGGATGAATTTGGAGTCTAGGAGTTCTCCAACAAAAAATCAATCTTCCCCATGGAAATGGAATCCATTACCAATCAAGATTTATTTTGGAGAAGCAAAGCACAAAAAAATTGATTCAAATCAATGTTTCATAATAAAAGCAGCTCCAATTAATCTTCATAGTATTTGGGCCACTGAGACAGTTATTTCAATACTGTCAGAGTTGTAGTTCAAGAGTAATTTGATGATAAAGTATCCCCCTCCCGCCACTTTTACTGATGTAACACTGCTAACCTCAGAGCAGCAAGACTGTCCGGATGGGTCACAGAGAAGGACAATCTTCAGCGAACCTAAGGAAAACCTGAAAAATCTGTCAAGGGGGCAGGGTTTTCCTTATGATCACAGTAAGAAGATTGTCCCTTGCTGTGACATGTCCGCACAAGTGACCAGATTCCACATCTGAGGGGAGGTGTCTTACACTAGGTAAAAGGGGCGGGAGGGGGATACTTTATCATTCAATTAATCTTGTGCTACAACTCTGACAGTATTGAAATAACACTCTCCATGGCCCAAATACTATGAGGATTTATTGGACCAGAGGAGTGACACTTTTCTAGCACTTAAAGGGTTGGAAGGTGGGACGTAAGCCAGGACTGTAGGATTCTGGGACAGAGAAGCCAGAACTATGCAGAGAAACTAGGAACAGTTGACGAGTGTGAATGTGTACATCTCTTACAGGCATTTGTGTCCTCCGGTAAAGCAGTTGTGTACAGCACGGTAACGGCAGCAGCTGGGTCACCTGTCAGCCCTGACCTGATTCTTGATAGAGATGAGAGGCAGCTGTATGTCATGACAGAGTCTCAGGTGAGATACACGTCCCTAATGTACTGAATAACAAGGCTAATAGCACACGGGTGTAACTGGGGACTTTCTTCTATGTACATCCTGGAGAGGGCTCACGGCCAGGGAATGATATGTCTAAATGCGAGGTTTAATCGGGCAGGCGGGATTGAGAGGCGAAAAGATGGAGGTTAGACTTTAGAATGGGCAGAAAGTGTGCGGGACAGGAAAGGAAGTAGGCAGAATGGACAATAAGTGTGAGGATTTACACAGGGAATGCGCCAAAGACGGAGAATCGTAACCTTCCCTCGGAGACCCAGTAATTCTTTATGTGCCAGACATTGCATACCCCTGCTGACACTCAAAGGGTTAACTCTAAGAACCCCTATGGTGCCGCTGATTTGAACCAAAATTGTTCCAGGTCTTATTGAATCGGCCTTGTAGCATGTGCTTGAGCATAGAAACATAGAGCATAGAAGCCGCTACATCCCTGTTACCTCTAGATAAGAGGCTCTATGGAAACTTGGCTCCACCCATGGCCACCCCTCCGCTCTGCCCATGACTCCGCCCCCAGTCCAAGCCACTGTTTTCTGGCACAGTAATACCCTTGGCCTATAACCAGCAAGAATAGAAGAAAAAGCTTTAACCCCTTCATTGCTAGAGAGATCTCCAACTTGCTGCTCCTCAATGCGTTGGAGGTCTCCCTAACATCAAAGGGGTTAAATAATAGCCTCAAAAGTGGTGTAGGGACATTGAGAGTTTTTTTTTTTTTTTCTGACCACACCTACAGTTCAGAAAGTGGGTGTGGCCAGGGACCGCCCAGTCAAACACAGCCGGAGGGAGAGAGAGAGACAGAGAGGGGGAGACAGACAGACAGACAGACAGACACACACACACACACACACACACACACACACACACACACACACACACACACACACACGTGCTTGGGAACTTCTTGTTCTGGGCTTCCCTGAGGGGATCCCTGTGGTGCTGATGAGGTGAGGGGTGGGGCTTAATTGCAAGTGGGGGGTAGGACTTAAAAAAAAAATAAAAAAATTAGCTAGACTAGCCTGGGGAAGGAGGAGAAGAGGTCGGGGAGTGGGAGGAACTCAATGAGAGGAGCAGATGTGGGCATAGATTCATCACAAACTCCTCACCTCAGGAGAATCGAACTATGCCCTGGGGACCTGGTAATTCAGAGTCAAAACTGGAGTCTCCGGGGCAAAACCGGAGAGTTCCCAGCTATGCACACACACACATACACATATACACTCATCCTCTCCTCTCTTCCTCTTGATTTCCAGGTTTCCAGCCTTCCTGTTGCCCAGTGTTTTACCTTCTCGTCCTGTGACTCCTGTCTAGAGGCCAGAGATCCCTTCTGTGGATGGTGTATCCTGCAAGGGAGGTAGGATCTTGGAGAAACCACTAATGCCCCTCGTTAGCACCATTAATTCTCTGAGCACCAGCGAGGTAGCCAGCACATTGCGTTGTCTACCTCTCTGTCACTCAAAGAGAGTTAAAGGATCACCTAGCACCTCCTAATAATGCGCTCTCACTTGGCTTAATATGGTTGGAAGATCTTAACCCTTCGAGTGCTGGAGGTGTGTGCAACTCATTGCAAAAGCAATGTGTTGTGCACCCCTCTGACACTCCAAAGGGTTTAATGGCTTCTATGAAGTAAGTGCATGTGGGTTTGTTCCCCAGAATGAATCTAGAATTCGGACTGGATATTATGTCAGTGGAGGTAGACATGACTTTGTTGCCAGACTCCAGAACCAGCAAGCTCCTCCCACTGATGTGTTCTTAAAGGAGAAGTCGCACTTCCTAATAATAATAATCCCACACTTACCATACTATGGCCAGAAAATCCTAATGTACCTACGAATTCCGTCCTTCTGTCTTTGTTCAAGAGATATATCTTCAATCAGTCCTGGGCATCATGTCCATGGAGGAGGCCATGACAGTTGCTGGCAGTTTCTTCAAGCTGGAGCAGGTAGAGTACATGGACCTAATTAACTTTTTATAGACTAAAAGTCTGCATAACACATTGCAGATCAATTCATGCCCCTGTGGTCCTCAACTGGTTATGGATACCATGTGCAGTGGGCAGAGTTTGTGTCCTGTGGTGCTCTTTTCAACTGTCATGTCCGCCTCCAGGAACCAGACACCTAGGACTGATTTGAAGAAATTATCTCTTAAACGAAGGCAAGATTCATAAGCGACATTAGAATTTACTGACTATATTAAGTTAAATAGGGGGTTATTAATGGGAGGTGTTCTCTTTTAAGCACCGGACATTTAATTGGGTAAGGTTTTGAGGTTTTCAGAGGTTTTGGAAGTTTAAACTCTTTGGATTATATATACATGCCGTGGGGGAGATTCACAAAATGGTGATAAAGTGGAGATGACTTCTCCAATTCCTATGTTATTCTATAGAGCCTATTCACTAACATCTCCAAAGCTGAAGAAATCTTAGTGCATTGGCTCCATAGAATAACATAGGAACCGGAGAAGTGATATCACAGGAGAAGTCCTCTCCACTTTATCACCTATTTATCACCACTTAGTGAATTTCTCCCCTTGTGTCATGGCCCAGCCCAGCTGATAGCTCTGTATCTCTGTAGGTGCACAGAGAAAAAGCAGTGTTCGGATTACAATGAAGAGAACCACTGGCTGTGGAGTTATAATACGACCCAGTGTCCGATGATCGAGGACATCTCCCCAGCCAATCAAAGCCGACAGGAGCAGACACAGGTATGCTATGGGCGTGGCTCCCTGAATGTGATTTTTGGTCATGGGTATACGTAGCAGCAATGACCTCGAGTTGTGACCTACCGTGCTATGATTCTTAATTCAGTGGGTGCATTGCAGCTCCTGTACACTCCAACCAAGGGCTGGACAACTACATATCTAAAGCGGTTGTTGAACTGCAACTAACATCATCCTCATCCAGCCAACAGCTGGCTGAGGATGTTGGGAGCTGTAGTGCAGCAATACCTGGAATGCTGCATGTTTCTCACCTTTGCTGTAATGTATATCCTCAGATTTCCCTAATGGTGCAGCAGTTGCCTGCTCTGGCGGATAAGAACAGCTGGAAATGCCTGTTTAATGAGTGGCACAGCGTGGCACATGTACATGGCAACCAGATCAGCTGCAGCTCCCCCCCACCTGAGAAGCTGCCTCCGAATCAGCAAGGGAAAGGTGAGCGAGACACCCCGAGGTAGGGCTTCAACTGTGGCTCTGAAATAGAATGCCAGTTCACTGATCAGTGGGCCTTAATGTAGAGTATAACGATTGTGGGACAAACCAACTGCACCATAGGGGCCAGCAAAATCACAAAATTCTTCTCAAATTAAAAAAGGGGCAAGGGGGTTAATTCCTTGGATGGGGGAAGCCCTCACTGGGCAGGATTGGTTCAGATCTGCTTGGACTTGTAGGTAAGGGTATCTTTGTCTTGATATTAGGCAGCGCTGGTTCAGTTGTGCATGGGCTTGTGGGTGAGCTCCTTCTGGGCACTGTGTAGTGTTAGTGCAGATGTGCATTGGCTTGTGGATGGGGAAGCTCATTTTGGACAGGGCTGGTACAAATGTGCATGGACTGGTGAGTTTGTGAGATGTGTGGGAAGGGCTGGTGCAAATGTGCATGGACTGGTGAGTTTGTGAGATGTGTGGGAAGGGCTGGTACAAATGTGCATGGACTGGTGAGTTTGTGAGATCTGTGTGGGAAGGGATGGTACAAATGTGCATGGACTGGTGAGTTTGTGAGATCTGTGTGGAAAGGGATGGTGCAAATGTGCATGGACTGGTGAGTTTGTGAGATCTGTGTGGGAAGGGCTGGTACAAATGTGCATGGACTGGTGAGTTTGTGAGATCTGTGTGGGAAGGGCTGGTGCAGATGTGCATGGACTGGTGAGTTTGTGAGATCTGTGTGGGAAGGGATGGTACAAATGTGCATGGACTGGTGAGTTTGTGAGATCTGTGTGGGAAGGGATGGTACAAATGTGCATGGATTGGTGAGTTTGTGAGATCTGTGTGGGAAGGGCTGGTACAAATGTGCATGGACTGGTGAGTTTGTGAGATCTGTGTGGGAAGGGATGGTGCAAATGTGCATGGACTGGTGAGTTTGTGAGATCTGTGTGGGAAGGGCTGGTACAAATGTGCATGGACTGGTGAGTTTGTGAGATCTGTGTGGGAAGGGATGGTACAAATGTTCATGGACTGGTGAGTTTGTGAGATCTGTGTGGGAAGGGCTGGTACAAATGTGCATGGACTGGTGAGTTTGTGAGATCCGTGTGGGAAGGGCTGGTACAAATGTGCATGGATTGGTGAGTTTGTGAGATCTGTGTGGGAAGGGCTGGTGCAGATGTGCATGGACTGGTGAGTTTGTGAGATCTGTGTGGGAAAGGCTGGTACAAATGTGCATGGACTGGTGAGTTTGTGAGATCTGTGTGGGAAGGGATGGTACAAATGTGCATGGACTGGTGAGTTTGTGAGATCTGTGTGGGAAGGGATGGTGCAAATGTGCATGGACTGGTGAGTTTGTGAGATCTGTGTGGGAAGGGATGGTACAAATGTGCATGGACTGGTGAGTTTGTGAGATCTGTGTGGGAAGGGCTGGTGCAGATGTGCATGGACTGGTGAGTTTGTGAGATCTGTGTGGGAAGGGATGGTACAAATGTGCATGGACTGGTGAGTTTGTGAGATCTGTGTGGGAAGGGCTGGTACAAATGTGCATGGATTGGTGAGTTTGTGAGATCTGTGTGTGAAGGGCTGGTACAAATGTGCATGGACTGGTGAGTTTGTGAGATCTGTGTGGGAAGGGATGGTGCAAATGTGCATGGACTGGTGAGTTTGTGAGATCTGTGTGGGAAGGGCTGGTACAAATGTGCATGGACTGGTGAGTTTGTGAGATCTGTGTGGGAAGGGATGGTACAAATGTGCATGGACTGGTGAGTTTGTGAGATCTGTGTGGGAAGGGCTGGTACAAATGTGCATGGACTGGTGAGTTTGTGAGATCCGTGTGGGAAGGGCTGGTACAAATGTGCATGGATTGGTGAGTTTGTGAGATCTGTGTGGGAAGGGCTGGTGCAGATGTGCATGGACTGGTGAGTTTGTGAGATCTGTGTGGGAAGGGCTGGTACAAATGTGCATGGACTGGTGAGTTTGTGAGATCTGTGTGGGAAGGGATGGTACAAATGTGCATGGACTGGTGAGTTTGTGAGATCTGTGTGGGAAGGGATGGTGCAAATGTGCATGGACTGGTGAGTTTGTGAGATCTGTGTGGGAAGGGCTGGTACAAATGTGCACGGATTGGTGAGTTTGTGAGATCTGTGTGGGAAGGGATGGTACAAATGTGCATGGACTGGTGAGTTTGTGAGATCTGTGTGGGAAGGGCTGGTACAAATGTGCATGGACTGGTGAGTTTGTGAGATCTGTGTGGGAAGGGCTGGTACAAATGTGCATGGACTGGTGAGTTTGTGAGATCTGTGTGGGAAGGGCTGGTACAAATGTGCATGGACTGGTGAGTTTGTGAGATCTGTGTGGGAAGGGCTGGTGCAGATGTGCATGGACTGGTGAGTTTGTGAGATCTGTGTGGGAAGGGCTGGTACAAATGTGCATGGACTGGTGAGTTTGTGAGATCTGTGTGGGAAGGGATGGTACAAATGTGCATGGACTGGTGAGTTTGTGAGATCTGTGTGGGAAGGGATGGTACAAATGTGCATGGACTGGTGAGTTTGTGAGATCTGTGTGGGAAGGGCTGGTACAAATGTGCATGGACTGGTGAGTTTGTGAGATCCGTGTGGGAAGGGCTGGTACAAATGTGCATGGATTGGTGAGTTTGTGAGATCTGTGTGGGAAGGGCTGGTACAAATGTGCATGGACTGGTGAGTTTGTGAGATCCGTGTGGGAAGGGCTGGTGCAAATGTGCATGGACTGGTGAGTTTGTGAGATCTGTGTGGGAAGGGATGGTACAAATGTGCATGGACTGGTGAGTTTGTGAGATCTGTGTGGGAAGGGCTGGTACAAATGTGCATGGACTGGTGAGTTTGTGAGATCTGTGTGGGAAGGGATGGTGCAAATGTGCATGGATTGGTGAGTTTGTGAGATCTGTGTGGGAAGGGCTGGTGCAAATGTGCATGGATTGGTGAGTTTGTGAGATCTGTGTGGGAAGGGCTGGTGCAGATGTGCATGGAATGGTGAGTTTGTGAGATCTGTGTGGGAAGGGATGGTGCAGATGTGCATGGACTGGTGAGTTTGTGAGATCTGTGTGGGAAGGGCTGGTGCAGATGTGCATGGACTGGTGAGTTTGTGAGATCTGTGTGGGAAGGGATGGTGCAGATGTGCATGGACTGGTGAGTTTGTGAGATCTGTGTGGGAAGGGCTGGTGCAAATGTGCATGGACTGGTGAGTTTGTGAGATCTGTGTGGGAAGGGCTGGTACAAATGTGCATGGACTGGTGAGTTTGTGAGATCTGTGTGGGAAGGGCTGGTACAAATGTGCATGGATTGGTGAGTTTGTGAGATCTGTGTGGGAAGGGATGGTGCAAATGTGCATGGACTGGTGAGTTTGTGAGATCTGTGTGGGAAGGGATGGTGCAAATGTGCATGGATTGGTGAGTGATGGAAACTCTGTCTGGGATCTGTGCATAGTTGTTTATGGGCTTGTGGGTAGGGGAAGCTCTGTGCACTTGGCAGTCGTGCATGAACTTGTGAGCAGTGGAAGCTCTGGCCATTGGGCAGATGTGTATGGGCTTGTGGGTTGGGGAAGCTCTGGGGTCTGGGCAGACTTGCATGGATTTGTGGTAGGGGAAGCTCTGGGCCCTGGGCAGACATGTGCATTAATTTGGGGGTAGGGGATGCTCTTGGCACTGGGCAGACGTGTATGGACTTGTGAGTAGTGGAAGCTCTGGCCATTGGGCAGACGTGTATGGGTTTGTGGGTTGGGGAAGCTCTGGGGTCTGGGCAGACGTGCATGGATTTGTGGTAGGGGGAAGCTCTGGGCACTGGGCAGATATGTGCATGGATTTGTGGGTAGGGGGTGCTTTTGGCACTGGGCAGACGTGCATGGACTTATGAGTTGTGGAAGCTCTGGCCATTGGGTAGACGTGTATGGGTTTGTGGGTTGGGGAAGCTCTGGGGTCTGGGCAAACGTGCATGAATTTGGGGGTAGGGGATGCTCTTGGCACTGGGCAGACGTGCATGGACTTGTGTGTGTGTGTGTGTATGTGGTGGGGAGCTGTATCTGGGAACTGTACAGATGTGAACTAAGTTGACCTCTGAGCAACAGTGGCTTATTCTGTGCATAAGCGTTAGAGTTTTTCTTGGGTGTGTGTGTGTGTGTGTGTGTGTGTGTGTGTGTGTGCGCACATTAATAGGAGGTTTGCATGGAGCAGTGTGGGGTATTCTGTGTTTGGTGCACATTGGTAGGAGGTGTGCATAGAGCAGTGAGGGGTATTCTGTGCATGAGCACTAGTTGGGTTAGAGCCGTGCATGGAAGGGGTAGTGTGTGTGTGTGTGTGTGTGTGTGTGTGTGTGTGTGTGTGTGTGCGCACTTGTCAGCTAGCAGCTGTACATGAGGAAGTGAATCTAAAGCTGTCTGGACACTTTATGGAGAAAGCTCATGTCATGTGTTTGATATGCCACTATCTCTTCCACCATGTGTCTGGGTTTTCCACCATGTCATCCACCATGCATCTGTAGAAATGTCTGTCTATTACCACGTGTACTTCCTCTCTCCACAGCCCATCTGTGCGCTGGCATTTTCATACATTTCTTAGAAATTATTTTATTAAAGGGAAAGTAAACTCTCAGGATATGCTCCGATTACCCATATAACATGCAGAGATTTCTTGATCAACCACTTCCCCTCCTCTCTCTCATTTCCTCCTCTAGATCATGTGATAATGCAGATAGCAGTGGTTTTCCAGAACATCACGGTAGCTGTGACTGATTTCTCATTCTATGACTGTGGAGCTGTGATGGAGTTGGCCGTGAATGCTCCGTGAGTCCTCGTACACTGACCCTTAGTCTGTGTTTAGAATGACGTGCTAGGACCGTCATGGGTCCTTAATGCAAGTTTTCTCATGACAGTACTGGCACGTCATGGGTCCTTAAGGGTTTAAAATATATATATAGAAATATGTATATGATCTCTCTAGCACCAAGAGGTTAAAGTTTTTTCATTCTTGCTTGTTACAGACAATGGTATTTTCTGTGCCATGAAACATTGGCTGGGATTGAATTGGTAATGGGTGGAGCTTAGAGTGCCTGGCCCAGGGGTGGCTGAAATGTAAATCCTGCCTTGTCCAATGCATTGCTTTGCAATTCAGTTTATGGGTGTGGCCAACACAGTTGAGGCACCGCCCCCTCAAAATGTGGAACTCAAAGCAGTTGCCTCCTCTTCATTTGGGGAAATCTGGCCCAGACTGCAAGAAATTCTAACAAATTTGAGAACAAAGTAAAAAGATTCAGCAGCTAAAAAGGAATGTTCCTGAAGGCATCCTTATTTGCAATAATGTGCTGAACCGGGATTGATTTAGTTATGTTGGCACATGTACAGTTCCTAACCTCAATTTTTTTTTATTTAAACAAATTGTGACTATATATTAAAGGAGATGCATCACCTATATAAAAGTTAAGCTAAATAATTAGGTTATATAGCTAATCTCACTTAATGTGTGCGTTTTTTTTTTTTTTTTTTTTAAATAAAAAAAGCTTTATCTTGTCAAAGTTTAAGTTATAAAGTCTGGGTTGCAGCTACTTCCAGACAGACTGCGGTTGCCTGTTCTGTAACCACAGTCTGTCGCGCTGCCTCTGCTCTCCTTCCTCTATCCAGCCTCCTCCAATGACAGAGGCTTTCTGTCTATAAGCTGGAGATCTCTCATTGGCAGAGATCGATATCTAGCCAGTGAGAGCGCTCCAGCTTTCAGACAGCCTCCGTCATTGGAGGAGGGAGGGGAGCAGAGACAGAAGACAGACTGTGGTTACAGAGCAGGTAACCGCAGTCTGTCTGGAAGTAGCTGCAATCCAGACTTTATAACTTAAATTTTGACAAAATAAAGCTTTCTTAAAGCGGAACTAACACTGCTAACAAATGTCGTCTGTATTAATTCCCTATCTGGCGACTAGCTACTTAGTAGCGCTAGTCTCCAGAATTATTACCTCTTCATGAAGAAATATGAAGTGATCCTCGGCTGACAGGCAGGACGGAGAGCGGACATCTTGCCCTAGTGACGTCTGCGTGCCTGCTCTGTCAGTCCCTTCTGGAGCCGAATGGCTCCTAGCAACGCCTCCTACAGCCGTCTGGGACTGACAGCGCAGGCGCGCTGACGTCACTAGGGCAAGATGTCCGCGCTACGTCCTGCCTGTCAGCCGAGGATCACTTCAAATTTCTTCATGAAGAGGTAATAATTCTGGCGACTAGCGCTACTAATCAGCTAGTCGCCAGATAGGGAATTAATACAGACGACGTTTGTTAGCGGTGTTAGTTCCGCTTTAAAAAAATGATAATAAATAAATGCACACTTTAAGTGATATTAGATATATAACCTAATTATTTAGCGTAAGTTTTATATAGGTGATCCATCCCCTTTAATGTTTCTTTATAAGAACGATACATATGGATGTCTTAGTCACTAATGAACAGCTTTTTTATTTCAACATTTTTTGTGAACTTTTCGAATCACGTTGATACGTATGCCCCTGTGTATATACGCCAAAGAAAACTTTCCATCTCTATGCTGTACATAATGCAGAGTGTGTTAGACTCAGTTGTCCACCAATGGTGTGGGTTGGAAAGGACATAGCAATCAGACTTATGAATTAATGTTTTCCCAATAGGTGCACTGGATGTGTGACCAGCCCCTGGAGATGCTACTGGTGTGTGGCCGATCATCTCTGTAAGCACACTGCACACTGCAGCCAGGATCAGACCGTTATATACAGCCAAAATGTGAGTACAACCACTTTCTCCCATTCTGTATAGCAATGGCTGCAGTAGGCAAGATACATCCATGACCCTCTCTGTTTGGCAGGATGAACAGAAGGAGCTGTGGGGTCCAGATTCCTGTCCAAGAATAGAAAGTATTGAGGGGTCTCTGCTGATACCTGTGGGCATAGAAAGAGAATTGACTCTGAATGGGCGTAATCTGCATCTTCTCAAGGTGAGTTGCAGTCTAGTTGACCATTTTTCTTTGCTGCCATTCAGGGATACTGCAGAGAAGAAAAAGAGTACTACTTGGCTCTAATTCAGCTGTGTGGGTGGGGTTACATGATGTCACATGATCCCAGTCTTTCCTCACTGGGCGTCTGTGCATAATCGGCACTGTCTCCAGAGCACCGCAGAGTTCTAACCGCTAGAGGAAGGGCTGGCCGTGGACTGCTGTGGCAGAAAGCGATGACTGCATTGGACTGCAAGAAAATGGCTGCCAATCTCAAAACTCCAGCTAGTGTTGAGAACTGTTAGGTTGTAGCCTAGCACTGGTAAGTGGTGCAAGGTGTAGTGGTCAACTCTTAATGCTTAATCATGATCGTACAAAAATAGAGGCTATTTATGGCCATAGTAAGGTATGCATAGGATTATTATTAGGTATTCTCATTTGCAAAGCAGTTCATTGAATAGGTCTTTAGCATCCAAGGTCTTAATTAATATGTAACTGCATGCAGTAATAGTCTACCTCTTTGTGTCCTATCTGCAATCAGTCATCTTCATTGTGCTCCCTGCAGGGTGAGGAGCTGGGGTACAGCTGTGTTATAGAGGTGGAGGGGTCCCCCGTTACCCTCCGTGCACAAATCGAAACGGTGACTGGGGACAATGACGTTTACAAGGTTCACTGCCAGGCTCACAAGGTGGGTGAGAAATGCCAGATTGCTGGATGAGCGGGGCACCATGAGGTTCTGTTACTGACACATTCCCCAGTGATCTAGTCTGATGTAAATGCCACATTAACGCTTTGCATGGTAGAGAGGTATGACTTTTCTACCATTCAAGGGGTTACGTGGCATGTGTCAGTATGGTGCAATTGTCATATGCCACCTTTTCTTTCTACCCCGGTTTGCACTTTGGGCCTTATGCACAATGTTAAAATGGAGAATTTCTGTGACAAACCAACTACACCATAAGGACGTGCTTCTCCAAATCTGCCCTCCATTACAGGCCATGTGTGTAGGATTTAATCCGAATCGGTCATGTAATTATCTCACCTGTGCACCAGTGGGTAAACACACATGGACATTAGTGGAGCAGTTGGGTAACCTGAAGCCCTCCAGTTGTTGAGAACAACAACAGCTGGAGAAGTCCATATTGCCCAAACCCTGACCTATTGTCCAGAGCAATGGTTTCCAACCCTCTCCACAGGGTCATTTAACCCTTTAAGTGCCAGAGGGGTATCCAATGCAATGCGAAGTAATGCATTGGATTCCCTTCCGGCACTCAAAGGGTTAACAGGCCATGTGTTTAGGATTTCCCTCCTGGTGCACAGGTGAGTTAGTCAGAGTTCCAGTCATTTAATTAACTCACCTGTACACAAGCAGGGAAATCCTACGCACACGGCCCTGCAGATTGGTTCGGGAACCATTGCCATAATGGAAAGTTAAAAATTCCCTGTGATTTACATAACGAGTTTGACTTTACGTATTATGCATCTACCAAATATGTAAATTCAAAAAGGAGGTTCTGCCACTTTAAAACCAATGCAATAAGGTAACAGTGCATTCCATAACTGAGTGCTTTCCCTCCATCTTGTAGTACGAGTATCCTCTGAGCATGCTGGAGCAGCAGGTCACAGTATATGTAAGGACGGGAGATGCTCAACGTGTGGACAATAAGGGAGATATACAAGGTGCGTCACTTACTCTGTCCCCTTTGCTTCACTTTCAGTGGGACTAAGATGTTAATGGAGCAGTAGACTTTTTTAAAACTTAAAAATCTGTGTTCTATGGGTTTTTGTGCTGAGTAAAGCAAGTGCATGTCAACTACTGGGAGACTGTTACAGATCAAATGATTACTAATTTTTTAATGTAATTTTCTAATCCAGTCACCAGGTGGTGATCTTTCTCTCACTCACTACTAGCGCTATAGTCAGTGACGCAAGAGAGAATTATTAAAAAAAAAACAAAAAAAAACAAACCCTTTCACTAGTTGGAGCTATTACTAACTGTTTAATTTAAAAGGTATATGATTGAGCTGCATTAAAGCAGAACTATCACCCAAATAAAGCCCCCCCCAATACTTAGGCATATAGTGATAAGCTTAAAAATAGTGCTATTATCGAGCATAAGTACAGCGTTATTAAAAAAAATCCTACTACTTCTGAGACTGGCGACCAGGAATGCACGCAGACATCTTGTCTTACAGACAACTGTGCTCCTGCATTGTCCTTCCCGGTCTCCATCATTGTACTTTAAGGTTAGTCTCAGAAGAAGTAGAATTTCTTAATAACGTGGTACTTATGCTCGATAATGGCACTATTTCCAAGCTTATCGCTATATGCTGAATTTTTGGGGGGGACTTTATTTAGGGTGATAGTTCCGCTATAATATTTGCATTAAAAAATCTCCCACTAGCAGGTGATCCCTTGTTTTACTCAGCAGGGAAAACACTGTTATTTATATATAAATATACACTTCGTTTAGGATAGCTGTGCAACCACTCAACAAAATCATATTATGGTCATTGTTTCAGTCCAGAAGGATCTTTATCAAGACAAAACAGAATGCACAAACACACCAACTTAAAACCTGGGGCCCCCTCTCTGGGCTGGCCTGGGGGGCAGCGGGGGAATTGCCCCCTAGGTCCCTCATATCCCTGGGCCGGTGGGCAACTGCCTCTTTCAGTCTCCCACTTGCTGCTGTAAATGGAGCTACACTAGTGATACCACAGTGCTTACAATTGAAATGGAGCTACACAAATGATACCGCAGAGCTTACAATTGAAATGGAGCTACACTAGTGATACCGCAGAGCTTACAACTGAAATGGAGCTACACTAGTGATACTGCAGAGCTTGCAGTTCACATGGAGCTACACAAATGAAACCACAGACCTGCAATCCACTAGAATCATAACCTGTTTCCCTTATAAGTTCTCACTGTGGTACAAATAGTGTACCTTTACTTAAATTGGAAGCTCTGTGGTAGCACTAGTGTATCCCCATTTCAGTTTTAAGCTACATGATATCACTTTCCTTACTTCACAACATTAATGGCAATTTTAAAATTAACAAAAGAGGGTGGGGGAGGACAATGGGCTGGAGTGATAGTAGAAATGGGCAGGTGGATTGTATTTGCCTCCCCAGGCCACAAGTAACCAGCCTTCCCCGGTTATCTTTATTACTCGTGTGGTGAATTTATCTAGGAGTGCCGGACACCTATCTTTGATCTTGTGCTCTCTCCTCCCCCTTCCTTATCCTTTTGGAGCGCTCCTCACTGTACACCTGCTCCCTGTCTCCTCCCCTCTTACAGTGGCTCTGTACAACTGCTCGGTCGGACAGTCGGACTGCAGCCGCTGCAAGGCGTCCAATTCTGACTACAATTGTGTGTGGTGCGGAGAGCAAGAGGGTGCGGCCTGTGTGTACAAGAGCCAATGTGAGCAGAGCACCGCGGACATCTGTCCCACCCCCCTCATCCAATCGGTAAATGGGAATGGGTATGATGGAGGAGCAGGGGATTCTGGGTGAAACTCTTATTTTCAACAGGTTTCATTCTTAGGTGGTTCACCTCATTTTTTCACTACGTATTTTGCATGTACATAATATGGAAAGTCAAATTACCTATATTATAAAAAAAAGTGAAGATAAAATAATTGCTATTATGTCCTTGATAGTGCGCTTCCACTATTGGTCAGGGACTGCAAAAGCAGGCCTAGTGATACAATGGAACGCTATTCCTGTATCAGAAAATGTTCTGTAAGCTGTGGAGTCAGCTTTTTTTTTGCATTGTTTCACTGTCTTGTCTTTTTTACAATGTACTCTTTGTGCTTTCACCGTCCCTTAACTAAAGTTCTTTAGCAACAAATACACAGAAGCTCCCTGTCACAGACGCTAATCAAGGTATCCGTTCGTTTCCAGTGACATTTCACTGCGTAGCATACAGAGCAATTGGTGCTGCAGGAATAGCATTCCATTCTATCACTATGCCTGCTGTTGCAGTCCATAACAGAAAGCTCTCTGGAAGCTCACTATCAAGGACACAAGTGTGATTATTTTCCCATCAGAACCTCCCTGCCAAAGTGAAGATGAACAGAAATATTACATATTATAGGCAAATTGAGTTTAAATATTTAGGCTCGTGCATAATATGTAAAGTCAAAAAGGAAGTTGACTTGTCATTTGAACCCCTTGTATGATAGCAAGGTCTCAAATGCATTATTTTGTGATGCTTTGGAGACCTCGCTATCTACCAAGGGGTTAAAGCAGCAATAATACTTTAAAGGGTTAGTAATAATTGCATATTATCCTAGATCACATGAAATAAAAACATATTTTAAAGGATTAGTAATGCCCGTATTTAAGTCGAGTAACCTTGTACTCGGGAGAATAAACCTGTTTTTTTACATTTTAAGTATTACCTTTTAAAATCCCCATTTAAAAGAAATGGGAATTTAGGGAATATTTGTCACAAAATTACTCAATTTTTTTTCTTATGTCTGTGTCCCAGCATGTTTGTCCACTAAAATGCAAGTTGCTGTTATAAGAAAATGTACTTTTAAAGGGCTAGTAATGTTTCATAATAAAAGCAGCTCTAATTAATCATCATAGTATTTGGACTTTGGAGAGTGTTATTTCAATACTGTCAGAGTTGTAGTACAAGAGTAATTGAATGATAAAGTATCCCCGTCCCGCCCCTTTTACTGATGTAACACTGCTCAGCCAGATCAGAAGGGAGGTGCCAAGGTAGATTACAGAGAGTGACAATCTTCAATTAAGATAAGGGAAAAACCTGAAAAACTTGTCAAGGGGGGCAGGGCTTTCATTGTTCTCATAGGAAGAAGATTGTCCCCTGCTGTTATCTGTCTGGTCTTACAACCAGATTCCACATCTGAAAAGAGATGGCTTTTACACTAGGTAAAAGGGGCAGGTGGGGAAACTTTATCATTCAATTACTCTTGAACCACAACTCTGACAGTATTGCAGTAACTCTCCATGGCCCAAATACTATGAAGATTAATTGGAGCTGCTGTTTTTGTGAAACATTACTATCCCTTTAACCCCGGAGTGCCCGAAGTGTGTGCAATGCATTCTTGTGCAACCCTTTACACTGAAAAGATTTAGAACTGTGTGCATCGAATGAGCGGATCTTTAATTATGTTTTTCTTTCGGCTAGTTTTCCCCTGTGACTGGCATCGTCCAGGGGGGAACCACCCTCACGATTAATGGCGTCAATATGGGTCAGAAAGCAGACGAGGTGTCCGTGAATGTGTTGGGTCATCCCTGCATTGTGCAACCCGAGCAGTACGTCATCTCTAACAGGTTGGTGTCCTGATATTTGTCTGTGACGAAGAACTCAAGCCGTGCGTCAGGCAGACATTGCTATTCCCCATGCAACCTTTTTATTTTAAAGGAACAGTAATACTTAAAATGAGGGGAAAAAAATAATAAAAAAATAAATATATGCACACAGTCAAAGAAAGGAGTATGAAAGCACTCACTCTGTAGAACTGATATTACCCAAGTGCACAATCCCTTAGGAATTGGTGTAGATAAAAAGTCAAAAAATAGGGCAGCACCCGTGGGACTTGTTAATAAAGCAAATTTATTATCAATAAGGCAATAATACAGGTCCGATTTGCTTTATTATCAAGTCCCACGGGTGCTGCCTTATTTTTTGACTATATTATATATTTATACACACACACACATATAATATATTGTAGAATTTATCCTCCTGAGTAAAACAAGGGTGTTACCTTTGCTGAGGCGTTTTATTTAAAAGTTATTACATTTCAAAGTTGAATTTCTTTAGGTGCAGTATCGTAATGGCCTGATATTGTACAGTGGTGCTGTTGCTTACAGGGATAGTAATGTTTCTCAAAAACAGCAGCTCCAATTAATCTTCATAGCGTTTGGTCCATGGAGAGTGTTATTTCATTACTGTCAGCTGTAGTTCAAGAGTAATTGAATGATAATGTATCCCCCTCCCGCCCCTTTTACCTAGTGTAAGCCTCCTCCCCTCAGATGTGGAATCTGGTCTCTTGATCAGACAGGTCACAGCAAGGGACAATCTTCTTACTGTGATCATAAGGAAAGCCCTGCCCCTTGACAGTTTTTTCAGGTGTTTCTTTTATGCTCACTGAAGATTGTCCCTCTCTGCGATCCATCCGGACAGTCTTGCTGCTCTGAGGTGAGCAGTGTTACATCAGTAAAAGGGGTGGGAGGGGGATACTTTATCATTCAATTACTCTTGAACTACAACTCTGACAGTATTGAAATAACACTCTCCATTGCCCAAATACCATGAAGATTAATCAGAGCTGCTTTTCTGTGAAACATTACTATCTCTTTCAAAGAGATCTTTTTCCATTCCCAGATGGCCATTGACTTCTAAACACTGATATCTATCCAACTGCACCATACTGGACAAATACAAAGTTCCATTGATCTTAATGGGGATTTTAACCCCTTGACTGCTAGAAAGGTCTGTCAAGCACTGCTTGCAATGCGTTGGAGGCCTAAACGTTCTACTTACTCCCTGTGGTGTCAATTGTTTGATCTGTCTCTTATTAAATCCGTCTCTGTCTTTTCTCCAGGATTGTGTGCACTCTGTCTGCCAGCCAGGCTGAGCTAACGGGACCTGTGGAGGTGTCTGTGAATGGTGCGCCTCCTGGAGTTTCTAGCCAGCATTTCACCTATCAGGTTTGTTCAGGGAAAGCTGATCCCAGTTCAGCGACTGTTCGTTCTGGTTAGCACTGGAAATGTTAATTTTATAAATAATTTGCAAATGACTAGAGTCCAAACGTGCATTTATTTGATATCTTGAGTTTATTTTTATGTTTTCTGGTTAGGTCTGTACTGTTGATATTGCTGTCTATGAGGATTGCAGACCAACTAACAGCATTAGCTGGTAATCCAAACAAACTATTCTCTCTAGGATTCAAGTGGTTAAAGCCCCTTTGCTCCTATAATGTAGTTAATTTGCCCCAGAATTGGTTCATATTTCTTTATACCTATGGCCAGTGTTTCCCCCTCAGGACCCGGTGCTGCTGTCCCTACACCCACTGAGAGGTCCCATGGCTGGTGGAACTCTGATCACAATTTCTGGTTCCAAGCTACTGACAGGAGATCAGATCTCTGTGACTGTGGGGGATCTACCCTGTGACATGTGAGTGGGAACTGTTCTGTGCTGTGTGTGTGTGTGTGTTTATGTATGACACTCAGCTTGTCTCCAGCTCTGGGGTGGACAATGTAAGGACCTACATCTGCTGCCGGACTACATCTCCCATCATCCCCCGCCAGATGATGTAAGTTGTAGTCTGGAAGAAGTTGGATAACCTCATGTTGTTTACCTGTGTTCAAGGTGATTCATTGTTTAAAGGGGCAGTGCCTCATGCTCAGAAATACTTTTATATATAAATACACTAACACCTCCTAATAGCGGCATCCCACTTAATTTATTATTGCCAGCAAATCGTAATGGCCCTTATGAACGTGATTCAAGAGATGACCTCTCCTTGTATTCCTGGATGTCACGTCTATGGAGTTGGACATGACTGTTATTGTCAGGACTCCTGGGCCCTTAACACCAGCCATTGCTTCTTCATTGTGAGTGTGGGGAGGAGTTCCAGTGGGTGGAGTTTTGGGTCCAGAATTCCTGTCGGACAGAGTCCACGTATGCGGACCTGACATCCAGGATTGATCAGAGATGTAATTGCTGGAACAAAGGCAAAAATCGTAGGGGCCGCTGAGATTTTATGGCCATAGCAAGGCAAGTGGAAGGGTGGTTATTAGGTGTTGAAACATTAGTGACCATATCACTAACACTTCCAAGTGAATCCATGTAGGTTAACAATGTGCAGACAGTTTGAGATGTTCAACCTTCTTTGCAGTTCTTGAGGTCCATGAAAGTCAACTGATTTCCGTGTTTTGCAGCCCCTCAGGGTCCAGCCCACTGAAGGAAATGAACAGCAGAAGCTTGCATTGGGAGAAGGTTGGGAGGGACTTCAGTAGATGACATTACCAGCAATGAGTGAAGTTTGCTTAAAGGGTTAGTAATGTTTCATAATAAAATCCGCTCTAATTAATCATTATGGTATTTGGTCCATGGAGAGTGTTATTTCAATTCTGTCAGAGTTGTAGTTCAAGAGTAATTGAATGATAAAGTGTCCCCCTCCCGCCCCTTCTACTGATGTAACACTGCTCAGCTTAGAGCAGCAGGGAGTGTCCAGGTAGACTGCAGAGAGGGATAATCCTCAATTAAGATAAAGGAAAAAGCTGAAAAACCTGTCTAGGGGGCAGGGTTTTCATTGTTCTCACAGTAAGAATATTGACCCTTGATGTGAGCTGTCTGGTCTATGGACTGGTTTCCACATCTGAGGAGTGGGGGCTTACACTAGGTAAAAGGGACGGGAGGGGGATACTTGATCATTCAATTACTCTTGAACTACAACTCTGACTATTGAAATAACACTCTATGGCCCAAATACTATGAAGATTAATTGGAGCTGCTGTTTTTGTGAAACATTACTGTCCCTTTAACTTCAAAATATATTAAGTGAAGCGAGAGAGACCAAGCCAAAAATAAAAACAAATCTGTTTTGTTTTCCTTAATGGAGAAAGAACCCCTGCTAATACCCCACCCCCCAACACACACACTTACGTTACTTTAGCCAGAAAATCCTAATGATCCCTTGTACCTTTTTGTTCAAGGGATGACCTCCAAGACGGGTTCAAGATGTTATGCCCGTGGAGGCAGACATGACAGTTGATGGTAGTTTTTCAACTATTTAAGATCAAGTTTGTGGTCTTACTAGCAACGGTCACATCTGCCTCCGTGGACATGGCATCCTGAACTGAATGAAGATGCCACCTCTTGATCTAAGGGACAAGGGGCAAATTCATAGTGTACATTAGGATGCTCTTGCCTTAGTGAGATAAGTGGTGGGTAATAATAGGAGGTTCGTTATCCTTAATACTCAACTGCAATTATCTCAATTTTGTCTTCTTTACAAGGTTGTGTCACTGTCCATCTTTGTCTGTGTTCTTTGTGTGTTTGTGTAAATCTGCTTGTCAGCAGTGATGATCTTGTTGCCCCTTGTTGCAGATCTGGGATGATAACAGAGGAACAGATACACTGCATCACCAGCCCCAGTCCAGTCCAGGAGGAGTTGTCCATTCATGTATCGTATGGTACTGCCAGGAAGATTCTGGACAATACACTGTACAACTACACTGAGAACCCCAGTATCACATCCGCTGTACCTTCAAGTAGCTTCTACGGGTAGGAAAGCCAGGGACCTTCTGAATAGTCTTCTCAAATCTGTTTAGGTCTTCTTTTTCTATAGCTGAGACCTGCTAAGTACTTAAAAGTGCTGAAATTCTGGCTGGGGCTGCTGTTTTCCAAGGGGTGATGAGTGGGCAGCACCTTGGGGAAGTCAAGTTAATAAGGGCCCTGCTTCCATTTCCTAACATGGTTTAGCCAAAAGAAAAAAATGTGTGTACTACCCACCTACTCCTCCAATGACTCCACCCCTATTTTCTGTTGCCTGGCCTGCGTAAACGCAAAAATAGATTTTTAATTAGCTGAGAAATACGTGGGTATAACATTCTTATACAAGCTCACATTTACAGCAATATATAAACTGGTAAATAGGCTGGCCAACATCAATCTGATATGGATATCTGGTACAGGGAGAGGGGGATTTGGCTTAGATTGGCCATACCTATAACTCGGCACATCAGGCTTGTCCATCAAGCCTGAGACCCCATGGTTTTTGCCTACTCTGCCGAATGAGAATACTTGGGAACATAATAAAGCAGTGCCCCCATAAGGACAATGCAGTATGTATGTAATTTTCTTTATAACGGAAGTGAGATCTCCATGATCTGCAGGGCGAGCCAAGTGATGCTGGGTGAACTCTAAGTTATGGGAACCAATAGTTTAGAATGGCCTCTTATTGACCCTTAACTGCACCTTTAAATCCGGAGTGTTCCTAAGAAATTTGTCCCATCCCCTTATAAAAACCAGTGTTGGTAAATCCTGATAGCAAGAAAGTGGGTGAGAATTGCATAGTTAACTCATGTCTCCTATCTATCACCTCTTAATAACTTAACTTCCATTGTGTATCTTTCACCACAGAGGAGGACGCATTATCAGAGCTTTTGGTTCCTACCTAGATGTGGTGCAGTCTCCGCTCATGAGTGTCCTAGCCCAGATCCCCCCAAAAAATCTGGAGGGAGCGGAGGAGGAGAGCAGTGGAAGGAAGCGTAGGAGGAGGAGGAAGAGGGAAGAAGGACCAGCCACCATACATGAGGTGAGTTGTGCTGTCCAACTTCATCATTAAGACATAAATGATCTGAAGAACTGATGAAGATTTCTCATTGTGTAATAGGGAAACCACCTTTAATAAATGTTGCAAATAAACATAAGCTGTAAGTGAACCAAATAACAAGTCCTCTTGGAATTGTATGGTAACCCATTCTCCACTGCTCCACATTTAGGATTCCTTTACACCAGGAATGTCAAACTTAAATAATATCGTTGAGGGCCACTTAATCAATTATTCACTCTTATAACATTATTATTTCGGGGGGGGGGGGGGTTCCTGGGGAGAGGAATTAAATTTAAAGGGATAGTAATACTTAAAATGTAAAAAAAATATATGTTGTAGGGTTTATCCCCCTGAGTAAAACAAGAGTATTCCCACTGCTGAAAGGTGTTTCATTCAAAAGTTATTAATTTTCAAAGTTGAATTTTTTAGGTGCAATATCACAGTGGCCTGAAATTGTACAGTGGCGCTGTTGCTACACAATCCTATGGACAACTCTGGTCAGTTGACCATAAATCTCCATAGGATGGTGTAGCAACAGCGCCACTGTACAATTTCAGGCCACTGTGATATTGCACCTAAAAAATTCAACTTTGAAAATTAATAACTTTTGAATGAAACACCTTTCAGCAGTGGGAATACTCTTGTTTTACTCAGGGGGATAAACCCTACAACATATTTTTTTTTACATTTTAAGTATTACTATCCCTTTAAATGGTTTGCTGCTCTGCTGTGGCTGTTCATAATGAGCTTCTAGAACTGGGCTAGGCAACCTTTGGGTCAATCTGTTGGGGATAACATCTTCATCACCCACAACTATACAATATCTGGAGAGCCAAAGGTTTCTTATACCTGCTCTAGATGTTGACAGCAAACCGAGTGGATATAAATCTGAATTTGGACCAGAAGGGTCTTACTGTAGTTAAAACGTATAATCCTACTGGGGACTGCATGTTTGACATGCCTGCTTTATCATTTGGTTTTGGTTTCAGGTTGTGAAATACAAATTGGCACATCAGTGGCGCTATGTACTTAGCTGGCTTAGCAATCATTGATTTATTAAAGCTTTTACTGAACCAATGCATGACCATCTATGAACCTTAGCCCTAACACCAGCCATATATTTGTTGTATTTACTGGTAAGATTTCATTACAGGAAAAAGCTGGATGAGGAACAGACAGTTCAATAATAATAAATGCTTAGATGTGTTTTTGTTCAAATGTACATAATTCAGGATGTCAGAGATTCGCCCTCATGTAGAGTAGACAAACCTTTAATCCGATGCATGGGCCTTAGTCACAAAATAAACGAGAAGCTATACTGAAGCCAACAGAATGTACCCTTGATCAGAGCTTTCCAAGTTCACTCCTCAAGGGCCACCGACAGGCCAGGATTTAATCCCCTAAGGACCACGAGGTCTGGGGGTACGATAGCTTCGCCACCGATCCTTAATTTCAGGACACCAATGACGATGCTGGAATGTCATTGGTCGCTATGCCAGAGGAGTACGCAACGCATTGCAAAACAATGCTTTGCGTACCCCTCTGGCACTTAAAGGGTTAAAGATTTGCCTGATTAAAGAGGAACTTTCATGCATATTAAAGTGCCCCCCGAAATAATTTTTCACACGGTGTTAAGCATAGCAATACTTGTATTATCCTTATTGCTTTGCAATATGTTTTGTACCCCCTCTTGCATCTATCAGAGTTAAAAAAAAAAAAAAAAAAAAAAAAAAGACCTTTGTTTGTGAATATCTCTTAAACCATAAAGGTTTCAGAGATAAGACTTATATCATTCTTCATGTTTTTTTAATGCCTACAAAATAAAATAAAGTTAAAACAAAGTATTACTATCCCTTTAAGATTTCAATACATGCTTGTACTGAATTTTAAACAATTTTAAAGATTTTATTATTTGGACGCATGTATGAATATCTCCTGTTTGTCTTATGCAATTACATCAGTACGTGCATCAAGTGCTGTTTGTAGTTGTACCTCATTTAATTATTCACAGGTTTGAGATAGGCATTGCACAGCAGTGCCAAATTTCATTGTAGAGTGTTAAATACATTGACTCTGTGCTGAAAGGCTCTTTGGCTTGTGTCACCCAAGTAAAACACAACCTACGGGTTATCAATATGAGTGTTCAGATCTGTATAACTCAGTCAGGCAGAACACTAATATTCTTGGATCATTCTACAGTCAGTGGCTAAAGGCGCAATGCAGGAAACGTGCGCAATCGCTATTCTCCATGTGAAAACCACTAGAGAATAGGTTTGCGTGTGATTTTGTTGAATTGCGCATAAAGATTAGTGAACGGCTGCGTATATTATTTTTGTGGGCGTGGCTAAGATTAACGAATCTCTGTGAGTGGAATAGTGAATGTGCCTAATGCGAGAATTGCTGTTGCGAATGAATTTATACGTCTGTGTAGTGATGTCGTAAAATGGAATTTTTCATGCGCAATTCAAGAAGCGTTTTGTATTTAGCTTCCCGGATTAGAACATGCGCAAAATCTATCTGCGCACAAAAATGCCTTTATCCGATACGAACATTTCTTGCATCGCGCCCATAAATTACATCTCAGGCACATATGTATGTCACCTTAGGTGCCTTAACCATGGCCACACCTCCATTCTTCACTAAACTTCTGCCTCCAGCGCCATCTGTCGTTGCCTGATACAAAAAAATATATTTATCCCCTCTTTCTCACACCTTTGTGCATAATCTCCCAGGAGTAGGTATCTGGAGCTGGGACACTGGAATTGCTTTGGCCACATCCTTGGCTTAGAACATGAGTGTGGTCAGCATAGCTGAGGCACCAATCAAAATGTGGCTCTGGACAATTGCTTACTGTAGTTAAAGGGGCAATATAAGAAAGAGAGAACTCTGCCGAACTGAGCACTCAAAAACCCTCCTGTATACTGGTCTCCTGAGGGTTCAATAATCGTCCCATGTTTATTGGACTTTCAGGAGACCAGTATAACGGAGGTTTTTTGAGTTCTTAGTTCATCAGGGTCCTTTCTTTCTTATATTGTTATTAAATATTTTCCCTGTGAGCACCAGAAACCCCTCATGTATAAAATACTCTGAAGGTTTTTTCAAATTGGTTGTGCTCTAGGCTTTCCTTTTATTAGTTAAAGGGGCAGTAAACGTCATGGTTTTTTTTTTTGGGGGGGTTTGTTAATAAAAAAAAACCCTGTTTTTACAGGATTTTTCCTGGCGAGTAAAACAAAAGTATTCCCACTATAGACAGTTTTTGTATTAAAAAATTATAACCATTCAAGATATCAGGATTTGTGTGACACATCATTTCATGTCTGCTTTGACCATTGGTTCTCAGCCTGTGCCCCCAAGTCCCACTAACGGACCAGGACTTGAGGATTTACCTTCTAGTGCACAGCTAGTCGATCTGAAGCTCCGTCTATTTGATTAACTCCCCTTTGCTCTAACAAGGAAATCCTCAAATCCCTGCCTGTTAGTAGGCCCTGAAGGCTCTAGTCTAGAATCACTGGCTTTGACAGTTTGAACACAGGAGGAACTGTTGTCAGTGACTCACCTCTCCCATAGAATGCAACAGACTCATTATCTGAATGCTAGGTGAACTGAAGTAGAGGGCACTGATAATGTAGAAAAAAATAGAAAAAAAAATGTGGGTAAACAATCGGTACCATTGTTGACAAATAAACATTGCAAATATTCTGAGTTATTTCAATGGGACTTTTAACACCTCTGACTCTAGGGAGGCCATCAGTATGGTGATCTCTGTCATTCAAGAGCTTAAAAAGCCCACTGAAATAATTGGAAATGTTAATTTCTCCTACTACTAAGGTGCAGTTGGTTTGCTGCAGAATTGCACCTTTAGTAGTATAGCAGGCTGAATGTGTAAGAATGAGAATCGTCTTCTTTTTTACATCTGTTCTTTAACCCTTTCTACTCTCCTTTACCAATTTGCTGCTCTTAGTTCAGTGAGCCGTGCAGTCACAATTCCTCCTCTCTACTGGAGTGCGTCTCCCCTGCTGTCCCTGAACATTCCGTTCTTCTGGATGTGCTGTTTGTCCTGGACAATGTGCGCATCTCATTTGGCACCCTTGGGGAGAACTTCACCTACCAAAAGAACCCAACCCTCAGGCCTCTGAACCGGGACAGTCCCAACAAACCATACAGCCTGAAACCAGGGAATGTGCTTGATATAGAGGTGAAAATGCTCTCTTGGTTCCTTTCCTTTTTATTGCCTGTTCTTGAATTTCTGTTTGACCAGTTGTCCTCTGTAATGCAGGAATCTTATGAAGAAGACACACTGCAGGGTTGCACTGATTCCTGTGCCGTCTTGCAGAAGAGTATTTTCTTAAGCTTCCTGCATTAAAGAAGCCATAAATTACGTATATATTTTTTTCAATAGTAAAACTTTACTTTAAAAGGGATGTCTGGTCACCTTACTAATGGCTATGCTGTCATGGCTTTTACTTCTCTTTGCCTGGAAATGTCTCTCATCATTACCCTCCCATCTTTGTCTCTCTTATTGTCAATCTTTTTTCCCCCCATTCTTTTGCGTCTCTCTCTTCCCTCTCTCCGTCTCTCTCTTCCCTCTCTCCGTCTCTCTCTGTCGTCGTCGTCCTCGCTCTCTCGTCGTCGTCCTCGCTCTCTCGTCGTCGTCCTCGCTCTCTCGTCGTCGTCCTCGCTCTCTCGTCGTCGTCCTCGCTCTCTCGTCGTCGTCCTCCCTCTCTCGTCGTCGTCCTCCCTCTCTCATCCTCTCTCTTCCCTCTTTCATCCTCTCCTTCAGTTTCTGTATCCTCTATTTTCTTCTCTCTTTCCCTTCTGCTGACCCCCCATTTCTACATCTCTCTTCCCTTTTATCTGTCTCTTTCCTTTCCCTGCCTTTCTCTCTCACTTGACACTCTTCTGCCTTGTCTGTTAGGGGGAAGATCTGGACTCCGGGATTGGCAAGCAAGAAGTTGTAGCAAAGATCGGAACTGGTGTCTGCACAGTGAAAACTCTCACCCACAATCACTTATACTGTGAGCCTCCTCCGGATGCTCCACCGCCTCTGGACTTGAGCTCTTCCCTGCCTGAGTTTGTGGTGCGTTATCTGGTGAAGGAGGGTTAGGGGCATCCTTATCTCATTAGATTACCCTCACGTGTACTACCCCCTTCTTCTCAGGTGCACATGGGGAACCTTCGCTTTAATCTGGGACAAGTGAAGTATGACGTGGAAGGACAGACCAGTTTTCCTAAGGAAGCCAAGATTGGACTGGCAGTTGGAGCAGCTCTTCTCGTTCCTGTTGTGCTGATAATCATTTTCATGTACAGGTAAAGTCTCAGACCAGCCTCTCGGAGGGATGGAAATAGTAGTTTGTATCATGACATCTTATTGACATTTCTTATAGAAACAATATTTTAAGGGTTTTGGGCCCCTTGATATGCTAGACAGGTCAATGCACTGTCTACCTCTCTAGCATGCCAAAATTTAAATCCCTTTTAAATCAATTGGGATTTTATACATTTCTCTAATAGGCACAGTTGGTTTGCCCCAGAATGTGTTCAGTTTTCTTTGAACAAAAGGCCCTGGGAGAGAGAGCGGGCGTTTGAATGGGTATCTGTAATTAGGAGATAAACTAGAATCTTTTGGGCTATTTTAATAATTCTTGAGATCCAGAGAAACTCAGACTTGCTCCATGACTTTAAAGCGGAACTACCACCTATGAACAAATCTGGCCCAAATAAATACCCATCTGGCAACTAGCTGCTCAATAGCGCTAGTCGCCAGAAATATTACCTGGTGTTTGAGAAATGTACACTGTTCCTGGACCGACAGGCAGGAAAGAGTGCAGACATCTTTCCATAGTGATGTCTGTGTGCCTGCGCTGTCAGTCCCTTTTGGAGCTGAATGGCTCCTAGCAACGCCTAGGATGTCTGTGTGCCTGCGCAGTTAGTCCCAGGCACACAGACATCACTGTGGAAAGATGTCTGCGCTGTTTCCAGTCTGTCGGTCCAGGAACAATGTACATTTCTCAAACACCAGGTAATATTTCCCATGACTAGCGCTATTGAGCAGCTAGTCGCCAGGTGGGTATTTATTTGGGCCAGATTTGTTCATAGGTGGTAGTTCTGCTTTAAAGTCATGGAGCAAGTCTGAATCTCTCTGGTTCTCAAGAGTTCTTAAAGAAAAGGGATGCGACTGACACTATTCTTATCTTATTGGCTGACAGAGGCCATGTCTGATGATGTCAGAGGCCACCAGCTAAGATGGGAAACTTGTATGAATGTGTGTGGTCGCAGGATAGTGCAGAGCCAGAGGGCTACCATTCTGAGCCCCATCACAACTATACCCACTGTAGTTTCACTCCTACCTGTAGTAACATAGTAGGAAAGTTGTTGGCCTGTGTCCTACAGTTACCTTTGATCTTGCTGGTGCTCATGTTTTGCAGGAGGCAGAGTAAGCTGGCTATGCGTGATTACAAGAAGGTCCTAGTGCAACTGGAGAACCTGGAGACCAGTGTAGGAGATCAGTGCCGGAAGGAATTTACTGGTATTCTCTCTGTCTGTCTTTGTTATTGTCCTGCCTGCTCGGTTCTTACTGGTGATTTCACTTCTTGTCCTTTGCTTACTACCCTTCAATGGGCTTTATATTCTATTAAATCTGTCAGTAAGTAGCTTTTTTAATATCTCGAGGACCAGAGACCTGTGCAATTCATTGCTCACACTCTCTGATTCTGAAGGAGTTAATGGATATTCAGTGTGTTTTAGCCATTGTTTAAATGTTCAGTAGAGTTTTTATGTATTTTTTTATTATGAAAATCCATGAATATTATAGTGCTTACCATGTTTAGTAAAATATGGGCATTGTTTGGAGAGGCTTCATTAAAAAATGATTCCATCTCAAAACATATATATTTTTTTAAAAGCGGAACGATCATCATCCAGTGCATTGTTTTTAGCCCTAATTCACTTGTCAAATTGGAGATGGTATGATCATTACAGTTGCCTGTTATTCTTACATTCAGTAGATTTAAAGTTACGCGGTTTCAAAGACCAGAGCGCTGCCATCTTTGTGACGCCGTGCATGAGAGGCAGCGCTCTACGAATGCTTGACTATCAATCTTCTGCAAAGCGCCATCCCTCTTCTCACCCTCAGCTGGCTGGCACTTAAGGACCAGTGACGGTCTTGGTACATCATGGAATTCTATGATGTGACAGGACCGTCACTGGTTCTTAAGTTCCGTCCAGCCGAGACGGTCCTGGCACATCATGGAATTCAGGGCTCCCCGTGTGGCTGCACGCCGCTCAGGTAGCCCTGAACTGGAACTTATTAAAAAGAAAATATATATACCCCGTGGACCTCAAGTGCCGGTCACTAAGGGATTAAGGCAAACTTTTATTATGGTGATGCATCCCCTTTAATTTTCTATTACCAAGTGATGTTTTTTATTTTCTGTAGCACCCTTTAGTCTAAGGGTATAGATCGCAGCATAAGAAGATGCTCTCTGGACACCACTTGGCATTGTTTCGGACTGATTAATCCATTGAGTGCCAGAGGGGTATGCAACTCATTGCTTTTCAATGCATTGCATACCTTTGTGGCACTTAAAGGGTTGAAAAGTTTCCTGTGTAATAATGTTTGACTGAAGCATCTTTCAGCAATGAAAATGCCCTGGGTTTACTCAGGAAAGCCCTACAATATACTGCTCCTTTAACACCACATATACAATTAATAGGCAGTTGAATGTCTATTTCTTGGGTAAAATTAAAAGAGAGCTCCACAAGCGTAGGGGGGAACCATCATCAGGTGTGAGGGTTTCATTGAAAATAATGCATTTTATAAAACAAGGCCCATGCCAGCACTTGGATTTCTTTACATTTCCACCTTCTCCTTTCAGACTTAATGACTGAGATGATGGACCTTACCAGTGACCTGGAGGGATCAGGAATTCCCTTCCTAGACTACAAAACCTATATAGAGAGGATCTTCTTTCCAGGACACACCAGCTCCCCCCTCAGGAAGAGCCTGGAGGTTCCCGAAGGCAGGAGGAGCACTGTGGAACAGGGTCTAACACAGCTGTCCAACCTCCTCAATAACAAGCTATTCCTCACTAAGGTATTGGAAGATAACTAACCAGCCTCCTGTTCCACTGTGGTCCTTTCCTACTCCCCTTTACTGCTGTGCCCTTCTCCTCATCCCATCTCTACCCCTCTCCCCCCCTCAGCTGATCGAGACCCTGGATGCGCAACCTACACTGTCCCAGCGGGATCGTTGTCATGCTGCCTCTTTACTCACTGTGGCTCTGCACAGTAAACTGGAGTACCTTACTGACGTCATGAAGACATTACTGGCTAATCTGATAGACCAGTGTGTTGCCAAGAACCCCAAACTCCTGCTCCGCCGGTATGTCTCCGAATTACATCAGGGGGCAATCTGACTGAAACACTTCCAGCTTTTGTGGACTACAACTCCTCTGCCTATCTGGTGATAATTGGAACTAGTCCAGTCCTGGGATCAGCTGGCGGCCCTGCAGCAGAGCCGATATAGCGTTATTGGAAAAGAAATCCTTCACTGGAACGGTCTTCTAAGTGTGGTTGGTTTGCAAGCACACTTAGAAGACCGTTCCAGTGAAGGCCTTTTTTTCCAATAACGCGATCTCGGCTCTGCTGCAGAGCCGCCGACTGGTCCCAGGACCGGATTCTGCTGCAGTCAGCTAGATACTGACGTAAGGGAAAGGGGGGGGACTTTAAATATGATTCTCTCTCAAACCATAAAGGTTTGAGAGATGGCACTGGGGGCATTTTGTTTATATTTTTTTTAATGTCTACAAGATGCAGATTTTAAAATATGAAGTATTTAAAACAATAGCTTTGATATTTAGCTTTAGTTTTTTCACTGTAGCCAATGAAATCGCTCCAGCTTACAGGCAGAAAGCCTCCGTCATCTGAGGAGACTGGGTAGTGGGAAGGGAGCGGAGGCAAGACCAGTGTATGCGGAAGTAGGACGCAGGACACTACGTAATCAATAATTTTAGCCCAAATAGCTTTTATAAAAAAATATATATATAATGTTTTCATAGCTATCACTATATTCTGTACCTAATAAGCCCAACATTTATAGGGGTGAGAGGTCCCCTTAAATCAGGGGGATTTGTAGTGTGTTGATGTGGATTAGGGAGCTGTTACATTATAGTGGTTGTACGTGACAAACCCTTGTTCTTGCTACAGGACAGAGACCATAGTGGAGAAACTACTGACCAACTGGATGTCGATCTGTCTGCACCCTTTCTTGCGGGTGAGTGCTTGGCAGCTGACCTATTGCTCACCGAGGCCTGGATTCCATTGCAAATTATAGCGTTACTCCTGATTTTATCTCCAAATTTCCCTATAGGCTTCATTAGCAATCCGTTATAGAAAAATAAACCGCACCATAAGGGAGTACAAATTTCCAACATTTCCATTAATTTAAAAGGGACTTTCAACCCTTGAATGCTAGAGAAGTCTATTGGAAACCTCTCTAACATTCAAGGCATTAAAACCCCATTTAAATCGGTAGTCTTTTTTTGTCCCCTGAGTTGCAGTTTGTTTACTTCAGAATAGGTCTTTTATTTCCTTTTGTGTGTGTGTGTGTGTGTGTGTGTGTGTGTGACCCAACACACTGATCCGTATGTTTAATTGCACATGAGGCAAGAATAGACAAGTTGATACCTTTATTGGCTAACTAAATCAATAAAGGTATCAACTTGACTCTATTTGCCTCTTGTATTTCTACAGCTAACACAGTACCAATCTCATAATTGTTGCAGTCTACAACACAGACATCCATGTGCACAAATAAATTGGTGAGATTCAGGGGCAAACAAAATACGCTATAGGAACCATTTCCCCAAAGAGAGGGAGATTGCCCTTTCCTCTGCCACCCAAAAGGGTTAACTCTGCTTTCCCTTTTCTTGTAGCTGCAGTTTCTCGTGTGTGTTTGAGCGATTACATGATATAAAATGTTCTGTTTGTAAGACCATTTTCCCGACCCTACAGGAGGCATCGGCAGAGCCATTGTACATGCTGTTCTGCGCCATTAAGTACCAAGTAGATAAAGGTCCAGTGGATGCCGTGACCGGCAAGGCCAAGCGTACTCTGAATGATGGGCGATTGCTGCGGGAGGACATTGAGTACCAGCCCATGACCCTCACTGTTCTGGAGAAGAGTGGGGGAGAGACGCAACGTGTGCCAGTCAGGGTGCTTGATACAGACACCATCACGCAAGTGAAAGGGAAGATTCTCCACCAGGTGTACAAAGGAACCCCCTTCTCGCAGAGACCCCCAGCTCACACACTTGATCTGGGTAGGTACTGAGTTGTCATGGCTGTCTGTAATGAGGATGGATTCTGCTGTATACATGTGCGGTGTTTGTTACGCTTTCTAACGGAAAGGATGATGAACACCACCTAATTAGAGCTCCAGTTTACTGTACTATGGCCAGAAAATCCTAATGGCCTCTTTGAACTTCTCCTGTATGCCTTGGCTCAAGAGCGACCCTCAATCAGTACTGAGTGTCATGTCCCTGGAAGCAGCACTGATTAATCTTCATAGTATTTGGACCATGGAGAGTGTTATTTCAATACTGTGAGAGTTGTAGCTCAAGAGTAATTGAATGATAAAGTATCACCCACCCGCCCCTTTTACCTAGTGTAAGCCACCTCCCCTCAGATGTGGAATCTGGTCTCTTGACCTGACAGAACACAGCAAGGGACAATCTTCTTACTGTGATCATAAGGAAAACCCTGCCCCCCCCTTGACAAGTTCTTTAGGGTTTTTCTCTTATGCTCCCTGAAGATTGTCCCTCTCTGTGATCCATCTGGACAGTCTTGCTGCTCTTAGGTGAGCAGTGTTTCATCAGTAAAAGGGGCGGGAGTGGGATACTTTATCATTCAATTACTCTTATACTACAACTCTGACAGTATTGAAATAACACTCACCACGGCTCAAATACTATGAAGATTAATCAGAGCTGCTTTTATTGTGAAACATTGCTATAAAAGAAAGGCAGAAGGGAAATATTTTGATGGGCTATTAGGATTTTAAGGCCTTAGCAATGTAACTAGGGTTATTGTAAGGTCTCCTCTATGTACTTATTTAATCATATACAGTAAATCATGAGATGAAAGAAAATGTCTTTATCAAGTTCAACCAATTCCAAGCTCCTTCCTGTTGATCCAAATGATGGTATAGAGAAACCTCGTAGGAGCCATTTGAGAAAGGGGGACATTCCTTCCTGACTCCAAAATGTCATTCGGATTTCTCCCCGGTCCAGCTTCCTATACACATTGTAACCAGTTCTCATAATTCTACAAATCTGCTACAAATGATGTCCAGTACTTTTTAGAACAAATCTACATTATCTGCAAACACAACCTCCCAGAACATTGAATTCTGCATTTCGCTGCCCTTACTATAAAAAACCCTCACATTTTGATGTGGTTAAAAGAGCATTTTCTATAATTTTAAAGGGTAACTGTTCCCAATAGCTATCCATTGACAGGTCTTTTCCGTTTTTTTTTTTGTTTTTTGTATAGTCTGCCAGTAGAAGTGAAAGAGTCCTCCTTGGCAACCAGGGACCCATTCACTGATGAAAGAGCATAAATGCCTTGCAGGCCTATTTATAACATTCTCCTTCTCACAGAACAACAGTCTTGTGTAACCAGAGCAACCGCAATTGGCTTATAATGTTCTCTGGTCACTTTGAACTGGTGACCTTGTGGCCTTAGCCTTCAAGACTGACTTCCCTGACATGCCCTGTATATCACCATTTCCCAAAGATCCACAAGTTTCTGTAGAATCCAACAGGTAAACCAGTGGTTTCAGGGATAAGATCTCTGAACAAGAGACTTGGTGAACTTGTTGGCATATACATGCAGCCCTTGGTTCTACAGTTGAGTAGCTATCTGCATGATGCCAAGGGTGTCCCGCAGGAATTTCTTTGGGAGTTTATAGATCTTTTATCTCCTAATTTTCTTTGGCTTAATTATATCTAGAAGCAGGGCCGTTTTTGCCATAAGGCAGAATAGGCATCTGCCTACAGGTGCACCCCACAGAGGGGTGCCTGTCACTGAAATAAATTTTAAAAAAATTATTCACGGCGCTTGTACTGCGCACAGTGGCAGCAGTAACCAGCCTCATAGTGAGATCTGTGCCTTCTTCGGCACAGACCTGTACGCTGTTGCTCCCTCGTCAGCTCTTTAGTAATGTAGAACGCTGGGGGATGACATCATCTCCCAGCGATCTGCATTATTGAAGAGAAGACCGTGCGGGAGCAACAAAAGCAGAAGGAGGCACAGACTTTTCCTGCTGCTGGACACCAGGGAAGTAGGATACGGGGGGGCAATGTGGAGATGATGGGGGCAATGTGAGGGCAAGTTGGAGCTGATGGGGGCAAGGTGGAGATGATCGGGCAATGTGGACATGATGGGGGCAATGTGAGGTCAAGCTGGAGCTGATGGGGGCAATGTGAGGCCAAGTTGGAGCTGATGGGGGCATTGGAGCTGATGGGGGCACGGTGGAAATGATGGGGGCAAAGTGGAGGCAAGTTGGAGCTGATGGGGAAAGTTGGAGCTGATGGGGGCAATGTGAGGGCAATATGGAGCTGATGGGAGGCAATATGGAGCTGATGGGGGGCAATGTGAGGGCAATATGGAGATTTGGAGCATTGTGTAGGTGTCCAGTGGAGATGGCCAATGGGGGTGGGGGCTTCAGATTTCTGTGCCTACGGGCTCCTGAGATGTAAATCCGGCCCTGTCTAGAAGTGTGGGACATTAATGGGGGTGTGGTTTGTGCCCTCATAATCCAATCTATATGTTGTTGAGAGAAGCCCCACATATCTGGAGATCTGAACCCCTGTAGATATTGCGTTGCAGTCTGTAAGAGCTATGTTAACAGAGAGATGTGTTGTGTTATGTTCTTTTCTGGTCAGGTACCTAGCTAGTTGATTTGCATCAAATTAAATGGAGTGGCTGACTCCTTGCTCAGCAATGAATTGGAGACCTCTATAATGTTAAAGGGTTTTAAAGACTCATTTAAAGCATAAAACATTTTGGAAAATTTAACTTGTCCCTATGATGTAATTGGTATGCTCCAAACGCATTGGTTTGCCTCATAATTACACCCAGTGTGATTATGTTGTCTTTTTGAATTCTGGTACAATTTCTACTCCTTCCTTTTTGGAAATGCTGGAAATGACATCTGAAATAGCATTTTCTCTGCCTTCCTCTGGATTAACAGAAGCAGTCTGGCGAAAGTTCATGGACTTGTGTAATTAATTTTTTTTGTCTATCTCGTCTGTGATAAATCTATATGTGAGTAATAGATGACTGAGAATCATCATACCATATATTTGCATGATATGTTACACTGTAATACCCTATCTGCTACAACAGAATGGAGATCTGGTAATGCCGGTCATTTGACTCTGTCTGACGAGGATCTGACTTCATTAACGCAGGGCCAGTGGAAGAGGCTGAATACTCTGCACCATTATAAGGTATGCAGTATAAATAAGAAGAGGAAATAAACAACAACAAAAAAAGCACACTCTGTATAATTACAAAAAAAGGAATATTTGCTTAAAGCAGAACTTTCACATATTAATAAGTCGCCCTTAAATCATTAAACATATGGCGACAAGCTTTAGAATATGTGTATTATATAACTGTAGGGCCAGATTCTAAAGAAATCTTTAAACTTTGAAGACCAGAAGTCGGACATCAGCGCAGCCATCTTGCCTGCTCGCCTGCGCTGTCAGCCCCAGTCTCCTCCTAAGACTCATTGCAGTGTGCCACAAGGTAACCCAAAGGGACTGACGGCGCAGGCCCACAGACTTGCACTAACCTGGTCATCGGCCTCCGAAGATTAAAGATTTCTGTCTATTGTTAGGTAATACACATACTGTAAAGCTAGTCGCCATATGGTTAATGATTTAAAGGGTGATTTATTAATATTTGAAAGTTCCACTTTAAAACATTATTACAGTTAGTGTTTTGACCATTAGGATTTCCTCAGTTGTAAAGTTCTCCCAATCGTTAAATCTAGGCAATATGCACAATGTCTTGCAGAGCAATGTCCAGTGGCCCTTTTAAAGGGTTAACATTGCCATATGCAGTAGGTAGCGTTTGTCTCCTTTGATCCTGCTAGTAACTGTCATGTCTGCTTCCATGCACATGATTTCCAAGACTGTTATCTCTTGAAAACAAAAATGAGCAAGGGCATATGTATAGAGATATTAGGATTTTTTAGCCACAGTAAGGTAAATAAATGGAGGGTTAGTATTTGGAGCCACTGGTTCTTCTTTAAAGGGATAGTATTCTAGATTTTTACAAAAAAATAATATTGTAGACATTAAAACCATGAATAGAAAGAGCTATCTCCCATCTCTCAAACTTTTACAGTTTGAGAGATCGAAGAATCTAAAATTCAGACTTCCCAGAAGTTTGCCATCTAGCTGAGAAAAGCACAATCCGGTCCCGGGACCGTCCTGCGGCTATTCAGCATAGCCAAAATAACGCAATGTAGGAAGAAATACTTAAAGCTGAACTACCACGTTAAGTAATGTCACCCTGCAATACTTAGGCAGGTGGCGACTAGCTTAATAATAGTTATTTTACCTCTCAAAAGTAGCCGATTATAAAGAATTCCTTAAGTTTCCGAGACGGACGGCCAGGTTAGTGCAGTCTGTGTGCCTGCGCCGTCATTCCCTTCCGGTGCATTCGGGCCACTGCAATGCATCTGTAAGGAGACCTGGACTGACAGCGCAGGCGCGCACACAAGATGTCTGCACTGATGCCTGGCCTCCAGTGTCGGAAGCGTAAAGGGATAGTAATACTTCGTTTTAACTTTATTTTATTTTGTAGCCATTAAAAAAACATGAAGAACGATATAAGTCTTATCTCTCAAACCTTTATGGTTTATGAGATATTCACAAGCAAAGTTTCCCCTCCCACCCCTTTTTACAGTGTAAGCCATCTCTTCTCAGATGTGAATCTGGTTGTATGACCAGACAGATAACAGAAGGGGACAGTCTTCTTTGTATTAAAACAATGAAAGCCCTTCCCCCCTTGACAAGTTTTTCAGCTTTTTCCCTTATCTTAATTGAAGATTGTCCCTCTCTGCAGTCTAACTGGGCACCTCCCTTCTGATCTGGTTGAACAGGGGGGGGGATACTTTGTGAATATCTCTTAAACCATAAAGGTTTGAGAGATAAGACTTATATCATTCTTCATGTTTTTTCAATGCCTACAAAATAAAATAAAGTTAAAACAAAGTATTACTATCCTTTTAAGGATTGCTTTACAAGTGGCTATGTTTTAGAGGCAAAATAACTATTATTAAGCTAGTCGCCACCTCCTAAGTATTGCAGGGCGACTTTACGTAACGTGCTAGTTACGCTTTAATTAAAACGGTCTACAAACTGTGCTTGCAAACCAGGCAAACTTTGTAGACCGTTCTAATGAAGTAGTTCTTCCTATAGCATGCTATTTCGGCTCTGCTGAAGAGCTGCAGGACGGGCCCGGCACCGTATTGTGCTTTTCTCCTCTAGATGGCAGACTTCTGGGGAATCATGAACTTTACATGCTTCGATCTCTCAAACTATAAAAGTTTGAGAGATGACAGGTAGCTCTTTCTATTCATGGTTTTAGTGTCTACAGTTTAAATGGTTGTAAAAATCTAGGAATACTATCCCTTTAATGGTTATAGTATAAAGTAAGGGTGTCGTCTGTCTTGGATGTATCTGTTTCTGGGACCTCTCTTTGGATCTCACACATTCTCTTCCCTATTGTTCAGGTTCCAGATGGCGCTACTGTGGCTCTGATCCCCAGACTGCACAATAATCAGTGCGAAACTCCATTCAACAGCTTCCTGGGAGGAGAGAGTGAGTGAGGGGTTGAGAGGGTCTGAATATTCCCCTTGGTTTCTTTCCTCAATTGCTCTCATCGGGGCTGGGTGACCACAGTAGGCAGAGTAGGCAACTCCCCGGATTGCCAAGTAATGTGCTGGTCACAACAGGGTTAGGCGGCCTGGAGACTACAATTCCCAATGTGCTCAAACAGCCATCAGCTCCTTTTCCAGAGGAACCTGCAGTGCCCCTACACCAGACACCTTGTCCTGCACTATGTTACTGGTTTAATTACCACTGTACTTACCCTTACAGGCCATGACTATGCTATGGGAATGCTAGCGAGGCTTCCAACCCATTGTGTATTAATTCTGCCAGTGCATAGTATGTAAGGTTAAATTGACTACTTGTGTATTTATTGATTTGATGGCTGGCTTTTTTTTTTTTTTTTTTTTTTTTTTTTTTTTTTTTTACTGCCATTAAGCTACTTAGGTATGTTTGTAGAGAGCTTTCTTTCAGGGACTGAAAGCAAGGATGGTGATACAATGTAAAAAGATACAATGTGCAAAAAAAATTGCATTCAACTTAGAGCACTCGGTGTTGCCTGGATAATGTTGCACTGCATCACTTCCTGCTTTGATGGTCCACCAGGGAGCTCTCTGGAAACCGATCCAAGGAGCTTATTTTCAGGGACTTAAGTATAGCAAAATTGGAGAAGCATGGATGGGAAAAAATAATGAAAATTGTATGCAATTTGATTGACATATTATGCACTTACAGGATATATAAAGTTAAAATAAAGGGGTACTATTACTTTAAATGCCTGTATTATTAATGAGCACTTTAGGACTTTTTATTTAACTTTGTGTTGCAGTTGGTTTTCCCCATAATTAAAGGGATAGTAATACTTCAGTTTTACTATCCCCCATCTTGTAGCCCTTAAAAAACTGAATTAAACAAGCCCAGCGGCATCTCTCAAACCTTTTTGGTTTGAGAGAGATTCGCTTTTAAAGTTCCCTCTCCCCTGACATCAGCGTTCTAGCTTACAGCAGGGGAATCCGGTCCCGGGACTGGTGGAGGCTTTTCAGCAGAGCCGGGATCGCGTTACGGAAGAAGAAATCCTTCATTGAAATGGTCTTCTATGTGTGCTTATTTGCAAGCACACGTAGAAGATCATTTCAGTGAAGGATTTCTTCCATAACACGATCCCGGCTCTGCTGAAGAGTCTCCACCAGTCCCGGGACCGGATTCCCCTGCTGTAAGCTAGAACGCTGACGTCAGGGGAGAGGGAACTTTGAAAGCGGATATCTCTCAAACCATAAAGGTTTGAGAGATGCCGCTGCGCTCGTTTAATTCAGTTTTTTTAAGGGCTACAAGATGGGGGATAGTAAAATTTAAGTATTACTATCCCTTTAAAGCGCAACTTTCACCTTCTATAAAGTCACCCTCCAATAATTAAACATATGGTGACTAGCTTCATAATAGTTCTATTAGATCTCAGAAGTACCCAATTCTAAAGTAATCCTTAAAGGGTTAGTAATGTCAAAAAAAAAGTTTTGCATCTAGAAGAGCTTAAAAAGTTGAGCTAAATGCAAAAAAAATTATCTCTCAAACCTCTATGGTTTGAGAGATACATGCATTTAAAGTTCAATGTCTCCTGCTGACATCTGTAAAGCTGTCAGCAAGAGATCCGTGTCTGTCGACATGGAGGCTCTGCAGCAGAGCCGCAATCGCGTTATTGACAATGAATCCCTTCATTGGAATGGTCTAAAACGTGTGCCTGGTTTGCAAGTGCCCTCGTAACACACACGCAAAAAAAAAAAAGTTGCCTCGACACCCGCACTAACCCCCGCCCACCGCCCAGTCAGGTCTGTGCCTCCTTCCGTCGGCTCTTTAGTATTACAGAGCGCTGGGAGATGACATCATCTCCCAGTGCTCTGCATGAAGAGAAGACCGCGCGGGAGCAACAGTAACTACAGGTCTGTGCCAAAGGAGGCACATACAGACCTCTCCTGCCGCTGGACCACCAAGGAAGAGGTACGACATGGACACTGGGGGGCAATGTGGAAATGATGGGGCAATATGGATCTGATGGGGGTCAAGATGGAGATGATGGCAATGTAGAGATGATGGGGCAATGTATGTGAGGGTAAGTTGGAGCTGATGGCAATATGGAGATGATGGGGCAATGTGAGGGTAAGAATATGGAGCTGTTGGGGGCAATATAGAGATGATGGGGCAATGTGAGGGTAAGTTGGAGCTGATGGGGCAATGTGAGGGTAAGTTGGAGCTGATGGGGGCAATATGGAGATAATGGAGGCTATATGGAGCTGACAGGGGACAATATAAGGGCAATATGGAGATGATGGGGGGCAATGTGGAGATTAGGAGCATTGTGGAGATGGCCAATGGGGGACGCTTCAGATTTCTGTGCATACAGGCTCCTGAGATGTAAATTCTTTTCTTTTTTTTAAATATATATTTTGAATAAATAATTATGAGACGTGCCCTTTTTTTTTATTTGAGCCCCTGCCCCCCAAAATGTCTGTGCACGTCCCTGCTTATCTTTCTCGGTGTACTCTATAACATTATTCATTCTTTGTCCCTTCCAGAGACCCCGATGTTGGAAGACGGTGAAGATGGTGATATTAGGACCTGGCACCTTGTGAAGTCTGTGGAGGAGCCAGAGGTCTGCAAACAACAAAGAAGTAGTATGCGGGAGCGGGAACGTGCCAAGGCCATTCCCGAAATCTTTTTGACACGCTTGCTGTCCATGAAGGTAAGGTGAAGACTGGAAGACCGAGTTTAGGGCTGGCAAATGCATTTTCGTTATATGTTTAGTTGTGGTTCACACGTGTTTTAGCAATGCTCAAGTCTCCCATGTTACTTCCATTGTTATTGCACCTCCCTGTTGGCTCCATTATTGGGGATATACAAGATGTTTGACCTGTGGGTGGGCCGTATCAAAAGCAGGGCCAGATTTATAATTAGGCGGAGTAGGCATCCGCCTACAGGCGCACCCAACAGAGGGGCGCCTGTCACTGGGATCATGTTGTGTGTGTTTAGTCACCTCCCCTGCCCGGCACCGTGAAGACAGGTCTGTGCCTTCTTCTGCACAGACCTGTAGCTGCTGAGCTCCTTTGTCGGCTCTTTAGTAATACAGATGCTGGGATATGACATCACCTCCATGACATCATCTCCCAGCTCTCTGCATTACTAAAGAGAAGACAGCGCAGGAGCTCCAGCATCTACGGTTGGATGCTGCCGCTGGACCACCAGGGAAGAGGTAAGAAACGGACACTGAAGCAATATGAGGGTGCAATGTGAGGGTAATATGGAGATGATGGGGGCAATATGGAGCTGATGGGGGGCAATGTGAGGGCAATGTGGAGATGATGGGGGCAATATGGAGCTACTGGGGGGCAATGTGGAGATGATGGGGCAATATGGAGATGATGGGGGGCAATGTGAGGGCAATATGGTGTATGGACATGATGAGGGCAATGTGGAGCTGAGGGGGGGCAATGTGGAGATTCGGAGCATTGTGGAGATGGCCATGGTGGGAGGATTGCTTCAAAATTCTGTGCCTACAGACTCCTGAGATGTAAATCCGTCCCTGATCAAAAGCCTGTCTTGATTGGCTAATGCCCGTATGAGCTGCCATTGATTTGATTGTTGTGGTGAGTACCACAGCTATGCAACTGGCAGAAATCCTCAATGTGCAGGAAGAGTGGTGGATCAAATATTCTGCTCTTTGCAGCGGTGGTTAACAAGTACCCATGGGTATTTATCATGATCAAATGTATTTCCCTGTCTTTTGTATGGTTGGCAGGGCAATATATACATTGTGTATATTCTTCCTATAGAGTTCTGTGGGATCCATCACACCAAACCTGGCAGGTGGGAATAGTGAATGTACCTGGTATTCTCTCATTGATAAAGGAGTACCAGATAAGAATCGGCTATTGACGAATTTGCGAATGCCCAATGCACATTCAGCTATTCCCCATTTAAAATCCGGCCTTGATATCTGAGTACATACGTTCCAAGTACCCACTAACCGTTTCCTCTATATCGCCCACAGGGCACACTGCAGAAGTTTGTGGATGACACTTTCCAGGTGATGTTGGGGGTCAACCGGCCAGTGCCTATTGCTATCAAGTATTTCTTTGATTTCCTTGATGAGATGGCAGAGAAGCATGAGATTGAGGATACAGAGACCGTTCACATCTGGAAGACACACAGGTGATTGAGAGCCAGGGGAATTTTAATGTATGGCTGTGCAGGGTTAACGGCAGTCCCAGTTTCACAGCAATTAAACAATTAAATTGTATGGTCAGCTGGTCAGGGAAGAGTGGGGGTGTTCTGGGTGTACAATACACAAATGTGGCTGCTTTGCCCACAACAGCAAGAAAAGCAAGACTACAATTAATGTTAAAAGAAGATCCTACATGTTAGCCTAAATTTGGAAGCCTCAATTCACAATTTCACACGGGGCCTCAGGGGTTCTTAAAACTGCATTGTTGAGCATAACTAGTCCGATACTGGCAAAACATCCAAAGGGTTTAAAGGAATAGTAATAGTTGCATATTACTAATCCCCATATTGTAGCTTTGTTAAAAAGAAACTTATTGCCCCCAGACCCTTATGGTTTGAGAGATGATAGCACTCAAAGTTCCCCCCTCCCTCCCCCTTCCCTGACTGAATGCTGACTGCAGGGATATCCGGTATTACTTGCATCAGGCGGCTCTGCAGCATTGCCGAGATCGCATGTATAAAAAAGAAATCTTTCACTAAAATGGTCTTCTACGTGTGCTTGCAAACCAAGCACAAACCAAGGACACGTAGAAGACCATTTCAGTGAAAGAATTATTTTTTTTATAAACGCGATCTCTGCTCAGATGCAGAGCCACCTGATGCACATAAAACTGTCGTACAACAGCTTCCCCTGCAGTCAGTGTTCAGCGTTCAGTCGTGGAAGGGGGAGAGAGGGGGGAACTTTGAGCGCTATCATCTCTCAAACCATAAGGGTCTGAGAGATGACACTGGAGGCAATAAGTTTCTTTTTAACAAAGGTACAATATGGGGATTAGTAATATGCAAGCATTACTATCCCTTTAAGGAACCCAGCAGTGTGTTAAAATGACCCTATCAGTTACCATTTTGTCACATTGAGTCTTCCTCTTACTCCTGATGTGTCTTTACATTGTCGATAAGTTCTTCACCTCTTACCATTTTTTTTTCGTCTCCACCTTCCAGTCTAATGCAGCGATTCTGGGTGCTGATTTTGAAACATCCTCAAATGGTGTTTGACATAGAAGTGTCTGAGAATGTGGATTCCATCTTATCAGTCATTGCCCAGACTTTCATTGACTCGTGCACCATCTCGGAACACAAAGTGGGGAGGGTGAGTGTGCATGCATAGATGGGATTATGGGAAGAAGTTTGCATACGTGAGAATTTTGGTGGAGAGGGAGCTATATTACTTTTTTTGTACATGGTGAGGTAATTCAAATTAAAATCCTCTCTAGAAATTGCAAAAACTTTCAAGCAATGTATTCTCTTGACTTGTTCCCCATTCCTGTGGCAAGTTCCATGTCTCTGCTCTGTTTTTAGGACTTTCCCAAGAAGATATTGCAATGTGCATACACACATGCAGACACATACACAGTCCTCATCAAGCATTCGGTATCCTATTGAAATGTCACCTTCTACTTGGTGGCCATCAAAATTCTGACATCATAATGTTGCCTGCATCGAAAGGGGGAGACATCAGAATGTCTCCCACATAAAAAGGGCAACATTCTGATATTGCACTATTAAATGTCACCAAGAAAATAGCACAAATCTACTCTGAGTACCCTCCATCTCTGCTTAAACCCTCTGAGTGGCAGAGGGGTCCCACAACGCATTGCTTTGCAGTGCATTGCGGACCCCTCTGCCACTAAAGGGTTATTGGTTATCCATGAACCTAAATACATAAATAAAATGATTAAAAAATACTTAAAACCTGCTGTCCATACCTGTGAACTTTCAGGGTTTGACCCTGAGAATCAGGGTCTTGACCCAAATCTCAGGGTGAAGGGCCAAAATCTCAGGGTGAGGAGAGTCCAGGGTAATCTGCTACATGATCTGCACCATCTAACTGCTTCTATTGTCTTTAAATTGGTGCTATTTCTACCGGAAAGGAAGAGAGAGAGAAGTCCTGGTTGTCTTATGTGTGATTAGGCAGTGATGTCTTTAATTTGAAGCATGTTAAAAGTTCCTTGTGGACTGATTGTGTCACCTCTGGATTAGAACACGTATGGGCACATTGCCGAGAATGTACTTTCCGGGGGAACGTAAAGGGTTATAATTTCAATTATCTCCGGGTCAGCCCATTTTGAAAGTTCCCAGGTATGCTGCTGTCACTGCCTCCAATGCCCTCTTCCAAGTCATGTTATACCCTCCATCTATGCATGCTTAAGTGTTGCTCAAAGGGGTAAGATGGCCTCTTCCAAGGGCATAACATTACTTGGAATAAGGCATCTTAACCCTTTGAGCGATACTTAAGCATTCACAGGTGGAGGGTACTCGGAGCAGATTTTCTCTATCTTGCTTGGTGACACTTAAGCGTGCGATATCAGAATGTCGCCCTTTTGATGCAGGCGACATTATGATATTGTCATTTTGATAACCGCCAAATAGAGGGCGACATTTCAATAGTAAGCCCCCACGCATTAACACTTACTCATTTTCTTGGCACAAGATAGGTTAGCGAAAAGTGGTATTGTTGTGGGAAGGCCTTAATTTCTGCAGAATCTCTTCCCGTGGGAGAAGGTTCAGCACACACCTAGATACACCACAAGCAAATAATCCAAAAACACTTGTACCTTTCTCTTATAGGACTCACCTGTCAACAACTATTGTACGCAAGAGAAATTCCTCGCTACAAGCAACTAGTGGAAAAGTAAGTGAATCCAAAATAATAAATCTAGATAGTGTTTTACCAGGAAGAAAACATTGAGATTTATCTCGCCAATATGATCAGAATAGTCTTAGAGCCATAAGCTCAAACAGGACGTGCAGCAAATCAGGAGTAAGTCAACTGCGCCGTAACAAGCAAAAATTCCTAAAATTAACATTGATATAAAGACGCTATCATGGAAAACAATGGTTCTGCTGGAATGTCGTTCAAATGTTATAATAACGTAAACTTCTTGATTTCTCTTCCTTTTTCTTATACAAAAATTCTAGAAGAGACCACTAGGTGGTGCTGTTTCATTAGTTCCCGTGGATAATTTTTTATCTCTCATCAATGAGCTCTAATACCTTTGAATAATAATTCTCTTGTTAGTGAGACTGTTTTTTTTTCAGTGGGAAAAGCCTAGCAATATATTTGAACGTGTCTATTCCTTTTAACTGGGATTTGTAATCAGTTGAATGCTACAGAGCTTTTCGGTGCACTGGAGACCTCCAACATTCAGGGGCTTAAATTACTTATTTATATTGATAAGAATTTTTATTTGTTCATATGGTTTAATTGATTTGCCCAATTTTCCTTGTATCTATAGCCCTTTAAAGGGATAGTAATACTTCATTTTATCTGTATTTTATTTTCTAGGAATTAAAAACACATGAAGAACGATATAGGTCTTATATCTCAAACTTTTATGGTTTAAGAGATATTCGCAAGCAAATTATCCCCCCCCCCGTTCAGCCAGATCAGGAGGAGAGGTGCCCAGGTAGACTGCAGAGAGGGACAATCTTCAATTAAGATAAGGGAAAAAGCTGAAAAACTTGTCAAGGGGGGAAGGGATTTCATTGTCCTCATAGAAGATGTCCCATACTGTTATCTGTCTGGTCTTACAACCAGATTCACATCTGAGAAGAGATGGCTTACACTAGGAGAAAGGGGCGGGAGGGGGGAAACTTTGTTTGTGAATATCTCTTAAACCATAAAGGTTTGAGAGATAAGACTTTTATCATTCTTCATGTTTTTGTAATGCCTACAAAATAAAAATAAAGATAAAATGAAGTATTACTATCCCTTTAATATAGCTACCAAAGCAGTACCAGTCTCTACACATGTGACGGTACACGTTATGGGTAAAAATTCTACTAGGGATTTTAAAACTTAGATTAACCCCTTGGATGCTAGTGAGGCCTCCAAAAGGAACCTATGGAAAGTGTAAATGGCTGTATGCTAAGGCAAAAAAAAAAGTTTGGGTGTAAAGGGACTGTGGTGGGTACATGATGCTTTGGGTGGGTGCGTGGCACTGTGTGTAGGCATGTGAAACACTGTGTGTGGGCACGTGACGCTGTGTGTGGGTGCGTGATACACTATGTGTGACATACTGGGTGTGAGACAGTGGGTTGACACATTGGATTGAAACTGTGTGTGTGTGAAACTCTTGGTGTGTGACATTATATGTGGGTGTGACAGTGTGTGGGTGGGTGTGACAGACGTGGGTGTGACACTGTGTGAGTGGGTGTGACAGGCATTGTGGGTGTGACACTGTAAGGTGTGACGCTCGGTGGGGGTGCGACAGTGTGGAGGGGGGGGTGTGACAGTGTAGGCGTGACACTCTGTGTGGGTGGGTGCGTGACACTGTGCGATAGATGGAGACATTGTTATCTTTCCACTATACCAGAGAACAGACTGGAGGACACATGAGGCCCATCCTTCAATATGTGAGGTGCACAGGCGTGTCTGTGCCGGGCAGTGTAATCACGCCTCTCTCTCTGGTCTAGGTACTATGCAGACATCAGACAGACAGCAGCCGCCAGTTACCAGGAAATGAACTCTGCTCTCACCGAGCTGTCAGGGGTAAGTGAATGTGTTTGGGTGGAACCTTCATACAAAGTGACTTGTTCACCTTTCTTTATTACTCCTCCAGAAGGGCATTAAAAGGAATAAAAACTCAGAGGATTATACCTCCCAGGTGTCCCTCTTTAGGACGGACATTCCCTCTTTTAGACCCAAATTCCTCTGTCCCTCTTTCCCACCCCGATGTCACTGTGTTTAGGAGATCAGATTGTGTGGTGTGTATATAAGTGTATCACCCTGATGTCCCTGTGTTTAGGAGATCAGACTGTGTGGTGTGTATAGAAGTGTATCACCCTGGTGTCCCTGTGTTTAGGAGATCAGACTGTGTGGTATGTATAGAAGTGTATCACCCTGGTGTCCCTGTGTTTAGGAGATCAGACTGTGTGGTATGTATAGAAGTGTATCACCCTGGTGTCCCTGTGTTTAGGAGATCAGACTGTGTGGTGTGTATATAAGTGTATCACCCTGGTGTCCCTGTGTTTAGGAGATCAGACTGTGTGGTGTGTGTATATAAGTATATCACCCTGGTGTCCCTGTGTTTAGGAGATCAGACTGTGTGGTGTGTATATAAGTGTATCACCCTGATGTCCCTGTGTTTAGGAGATCAGACTGTGTGGTGTGTATAGAAGTGTATCACCCTGATGTCCCTCTGTTTAGGAGATCAGACTGTGTGGTGTGTATATAAGTGTATCACCCTGGTGTCCCTGTGTTTAGGAGATCGGACTGTGTGGTGTGTATATAAGTGTATCACCCTGGTGTCCCTCTGTTTAGGAGATCAGACTGTGTGGTGTGTATAGAAGTGTATCACCCTGATGTCCCTCTGTTTAGGAGATCAGACTGTGTGGTGTGTATAGAAGTGTATCACCCTGGTGTCCCTGTGTTTAGGAGATCACACTGTGTGGTGTGTATATAAGTGTATCACCCTGGTGTCCCTGTGTTTAGGAGATTAGACTGTGCGGTGTGTATAGAAGTGTATCACCCTGGTGTCCCCGTGTTTAGGAGATCACACTGTGTGGTATGTATATAAGTGTATCACCCTGGTGTCCCCCGTTTAGAAGATCACACTGTGTTGTGTGTATAGAAGTGTATCACCCTGGTGTCCCCGTGTTTAGGAGATCAGACTGTGTTGTGTGTATAGAAGTGCATCACCCTGGTGTCCCTGTGTGTAGGAGATCAGACTGTGTGGTGTGTATATAAATGTATCACCCTGGTGTCCCTGTGTTTAGGAGATCAGACTGTGTGGTGTGTATATAAATGTATCACCCTGGTGTCCCTGTGTTTAGGAGATCAGACTGTGTGGTGTGTATAGAAGTGTATCACCCTGGTGTCCCTGTGTTTAGGAGATCAGACTGTGTGGTGTGTATAGAAGTGTATCACCCTGGTGTCCCTGTGTTCATATCACCCTGGTGTCCCTGTGTTCATATCACCCTGGTGTCCCTGTGTTTAGGAGATCACACTGTGTGGTGTGTATATAAGTGTATCACCCTGGTGTCCCTGTGTTTAGGAGATCAGACTGTGTGGTGTGTGTATAGAAGTGTATCACCCTGATGCCCCTGTGTTTAGGACATCAGACTGTGTGGTGTGTATATAAGTGTATCACCCTGGTGTCCCTGTGTTTAGGAGATCAGACTGTGTGATGTGTATATAAGTGTATCACCCTGGTGTCCCTGTGTTTAGGAGATCAGACTGTGTGGTGTGTATGTAAGTGTATCACCCTGGTGTCCCTGTGTTTAGGAGATCAGACTGTGTGGTGTGTATAGAAGTGTAATCACCCTGGTGTCCCTGTGTTTAGGAGATCAGACTGTGTGGTGTGTATAGAAGTGTATCACCCTGGTGTCCCTGTGTTTAGGAGATCAGACTGTGTGGTGTGTATATAAGTGTATCACCCTGGTGTCCCTGTGTTTAGGAGATCAGACTGTGTGGTCTGTATATAAGTGTATCACTTTGCTCTACAGCAATAAAACTCACATTATTGTTTGTTTAAAAGTCAGTATATGTGTTTGTAAATTAGTCTGTGTAAATAAAATAGTTTGGTTTTGTTATAAGTAATTTATTACGTTACACAAGGAGGTATCAGTAGGTCATGGAATAGCTTAAAAATTCTCGGTAATGCTCTGCCCACCAGCCATGCCCCCAGGAACACCCCCTTAAAACACAAGTGTCCCTCTTTGGCAGTTTGAAATGTTGGAAGGTATGGAGGGTGATGAAGCAATTCTGGAGCAAACAATCTGCACCCATAGGGTAAAAATACAATTCTCACTGATTTAAATACTAGCCACGTCTCCATCTTATTGCTTTGTGATGCTTTGGAGACTTCTAGCCATCAAAGTGCCAAATGCTGTATTTAAATTGTTGGGTTATTTATATGTTCCCTCTAGTTCACATGGGTTTCTCCAGAATTCATCCACTTTTCATTATACATATGCCTTACAGACTATAGAAAGCAGGAATCCTTCTGTGACACGAGGACTGATTCATTAGGTAACACTCCTTCCTGCTGTGAAACGCATAGGGATGGTTTATTATGCTGTGAAAAACAAGGGCTACCACTGCTGGGAGATAATTAATTCAAATGTTATTACAACTCAGACTGGCTTAATCATTCTTTCATTCTCTTTCTTTCTCTCTCTCTCTTTCTTACTCTCTCCCCCTCTCTTTCACTCTCTCCGTTTATCTTTTTTTCTCTGTCTCCTTCCTCTTTCTCTGTCTCCTTCCTCTTTCTCTCTCTCCTTCCTCTCTCTCTCTCTCTCTCTCTCTCTCTCTCTCCTTCCTCTCTCTCTTTCTCTCTCTCTCTCCCTCTCTCTCTCCTTCCTTCCTCTCTCTCTCTCTCTCTCTCTCTCTCTCTCTCTCTCTCTCCTTCCTTCCTTCCTTCCTTCCTTCCTTCCTCTCTCTCTCCTTCCTCTCTCTCTCTCTCTCTCTCTCTCTCTCTCTCTCTCTCTCCTTCCTCTCTCTCTCTCCTTCCTCTCTCTCTCTCCTTCCTCTCTCTCTCTCTCTCTCCTTCCTCCTCTCTCTCTCTCTCCTTCCTCTCTCTCTCTCTCTCTCTCTCCTTCCTCTCTCTCTCTCTCTCTCTCTCTCTCTCTCTCTCTCTCTCCTTCCCCTCTCTCTCTCCTTCCCCTCTCTCTCTCCTTCCTCTCTCTCTCCTTCCTCTCTCTCCTTCCTCTCTCTCCTTCCTCTCTCTCCTCTCTCTCTCTCCTTTCTCTCTCTCTCTCTCTCCTTTCTCTCTCTCTCTCTCTCTCTCTCTCTCTCCTTCCTCTCTCTCTCTCCTTCCTCTCTCTCTCTCCTTTCTCTCTCTCTCTCTCTCTCTCCTTCCTCTCTCTTCTCTCTCTCCTTCCTCTCTCTTCTCTCTCTCTCTTTCTCTGTTTATCTTTCTCTCTCTCTCTCTCTCTCTCTGTAAATCTCCTCAAACTCTGAAAGAGGAAAGCATTATCTTGAGTTGTAATACATTTTTTGATAAAAATATATCTCCGTGGTGGAGTCACCCTTGTTTTGCTTGAAAAACAATACACTATATTAATTAAAAAATCCATTACTATTCTATTAAAGCAAATGTATTTTCTCTGTCGTCCAATACAGGTTACAGGTGACTCTGGGAGGCGTCAGTCCCTTTCAGTAGGCAGGAACATTCTCTAAATGTATGCAGGGGGGTGGAGCCTCCCTTCCCACAAAGGCTGCCGCCCAGCTAGCCTCCTCCAGAATGATTTGTTCCTGGGTGTGAACACACCAGGTGGAGAACATCTCTTGTTAGTTTTAGTTTCTTTTTTTATTTTTCTGTGAGATATGGAATACCACCATTAGGCGGGTTACCATGACTGACAAATGCCCTCCAATGTGGCTAGCTCAGTGTCCAGGTGGTTTTTGGTGGACCTTAAGCCCTGAAGGGGGAAAATCTTGGGTACAAGTGCTTCCCCATGGATTTCCCACTGAGGTAATTCTTACTACATGGTAACCTGAAGACAGAAGATCTGCAGGAAAGGTGAGCTACCCTTTGAGTGCTGCAGGTCCACTTGTCCCACAGTGCCCCTTCGCTGGGCTTGTATTTGGAAGTTCTCATTGCGCACATCCTGCACTCATTGGGTATATATGTGTATGTCTGTTGGGTTTTTGGAGCAGGTTTATGTGGTAACTTAACCCTTTGTCAGCTGGTTTGACATGTTTTGGGGGTTTTCTGACACTTTCCTTACTGGGTTAGTGTTTTCTCAGTATGCATACATGATTCCTGTATGTTTCATGTTTTTAACTTTTATTAAAATTGTGTACTGCGCCTTTAAGGAGCGCTTTACCTCATAGACGCCATTGCTTCATTTATTTTCTATGGGATAACACTGTTTGGGACGTATCTCTGCAACCGCTTCACACAGCAACTTCAGAGAGGGCTCATTTTAATTGTCTACCCTTGCTCTATCATCCGGTTTATAGTTCAAGTGTGTTGCGGGGCTTGGGGGGCTTCGGGCACTGTTTTGGGGTAATTTTTGGGAAAAACTACATTTCCCATGAGCGCTTGATTTGCGCTTAATTTCTGATTGGCTCCTGTCACTGCAGCCATTTTGGGAACTTTTCTCAATGAGTATCCTACACAGGGCTTGGACTCTCCTTTTCTCCTATGCAGATTAACCCTTCACCTGCCAGAAAAGTCTATATTTAGCATTTTTGGGGTGAAATATTAATCTTACACACTACCATTGGGTGATTAATTGTGTGAGAATGTCTGTACCGCTGGACCTAGGGGCTAGACCTAAGACTAAGGAAGCTGGGGTATCGGTATCCCCCATTGTGCATTGTTCTTCCTGTCACACAGGGCTACCTAGAGTGTTCTCTGGTCATTTCTGCCCAGCAGGTTCTGAAGTTCCTGGCAGCAACCCAGGGCCTTCCAGCCATGCTATTGAGCCAGCTTGGGTGCAAGAGTTTAAGGCTGCAACTAGAGACCTTAGGTCCACTTTACAGCTCTTTACATCCCAGATACAGGGGGCACTTCAATTATGGCAGACCCCCCTTTACTATCAGACCTCCCTGCCTCAACCGCAGGGAGCACCTGATGTGTCAGATTCTTCTGAGGAAGAATTGTTGCAAGATTCAAATGTTGAGGTTTGTACTATTTTGGAATCTTCCAGGTCTCTTTGGGGACCCATTTGAAGCTGATCCTGAAACCTCTATTGAGGGCCTGATCATGGTTGTATTGTCCACTCCACATTCCATCGGTTCAGGAGGTTCCCTCTGATGTTTTTCAGGTGCCTGCAAAGCCCGTTACTTATTTTCCTCCTAACCCAACTCTTGACCGTTTGGTTCTGACGCATGGAAAATCTAGTCAAGTCCTCTTCAGTGTCTAGAAAGTTTGCTAAACTTTATCCCTTTTCTAGAAACAGAAATGGCTAAATGGGTTCATTCCCATAAGGTGGACGCACCCATATCTAGACTGTCTAAATCTGCTGCCTTACCTGTTTCTGATGCTTCTACGCTGCATGATTGGACTGACAGGAAACTTGAGGTTTTCCTCCAGTCCATTTTCCATTCTATTGGCACTGCTATGTGTCCAGCCTTTGCTGGTGCATGAGTTAACTGGGCTATTGCAGTCTGGACTGAACAGCTCACTACGGCGATCTGTCAGGATGCTCCTACTTTGGAGAAATTGCATCTTCTTGCTAATATATCTGAAGCTCAACATTGTGTTTCTGCTGCTGCCTTTGATGCCGTCGCATGATGGCAAGAGCCTCCACTACTTCTGTGGTGGATAGGCGTGCGCTTTGGCTTACGATTTGGTCTGCTGACACAGCTTCCAAGAAAGTTTTGCTTTCTTTGCCTTTCAAGGTACTTCCTTGTTAGGATCTGAACTTAAGGAACTAATTAGCAAGGCCACAAGGGGTAAGTGTGCCCTTGGTCTTTAAGAAAACGTTGCCGTCTAAGCGTAACCGGTCCTTTCGTTCCTTTCAAACTGAGACACGTATGACGAACCAGGCAGTTCCTTCAGCTCCCCGTCCCTCCTCCAAGCCCAAACAGCAATGGAAGCCCAGGGCCGCATCAAAGCCTAAGGCTTCCAAGACTACTTCGGCATGACTCACCAAACCCGGGTCCGCATCCTGCTGTGGGTGGTCGTCTCCACTTCTTTCGCGGGGTTTGGGAGGATTCAGTGGCGGACCCATGGGTTTTACAGGTAGTGTCAGAGGGATACAAGATCCCTTTCTTTTCCCTCCCGTCTCTTCGCTTTCATCTTTCTCGTTCTCCTCAGGACGTCGAGAGAAGCCGTCTGTTCGAAGACGCTATTCAGGCCCTTCTAGACAAGGATGTCCTGGAGCCAGTACCTCTTTCAGACAGAGGTTCAGGATTCTATTCAAACCTTTTTGTAGTGACCAAGATGGACGGCGGAGGCCTCCCTATTTTGCATCTGAAAGCGCTCCATTCCTTTGTAGTGAAGACTCACTATCGTCAGGAGTCTCTGCGCACAGTGATCGCTGCCATGTCTCTGGGGGATTTCCTTGCTTCTCTGGACCTTCAGGATGCGTATTTACACATCCCAATCCATCTAGAGAGCAGGCAATATCTAAGGCTTGCCTGCGCCAGAGGTCGTTTTCAGCTCTTCCATTTGGTCTGACAACAGCCCCCTCAGGTTTTCCAATGGGTTCTGGGGGCCTTGATATCCGTCCTCCGTTGGGACGGCATCAGAGTGACTCCATATATGGACGACTTGCTTTTGAAGGCTGCGTCTGTGGACCTTCTTCATCAGCAGGTCCAGACCTGCATTCAGGTCCTTTCACATCACGGTTGGATTGTGAACTTGGACAAGTCAGACCTGGTCCCGTCCCAGCGACTGGTCTTCCTGGGTCTTCTGTTCGATACTCAGAAGTACATGGTGTTTCTACCGGAGGAGGTAGCCCATCAATTGCTTAAAGAGTCTCAATGATCCTATCCCGTGATCGGATCCCGGTTCCGAAGTTGTCTTCTCTGGTGGGGAAGTTCATCTCCACGATAGTGGCGGTCCCATTTGCCATGGCACACACCAGGGATCTTCAAAGATTTGTGATTCGGACATGCAGGGACCGACCAGATCATCAGAAGCTATCGATCTCTCTTCTTCCTCCTGTCGAGTTAAGCTTGGAGTGGTGATTGGACCTTTCCTTCTCCTGAAGAGGAGATTCTTCTGGATTCCCTACTAGACCAAGGTCACGACGGATGCCAGCCTCTTGGGCTGGGGTGCTGTTCTGGGTCGCTTCAGTGATCAGGGGAAGTGGTCCATGGAGGAGTCTCTTCTTCCCATCAATGTCCTGTAACTTCGAGCAATATTTCATGCTCTACGCCATTGGGAGTCTCAACTGGAGGACTGTCCAGTCCGAGTGGAATCCAACAACGCCACCGCAGTGGCTTACATCAACAGACAGGGCGGGACAAGAAGTCTCGCCGCTTGGTTAGAGGTCAAGGCCATTCTGTCCTGGGCAGAGGTTCACGTTCCTGTCATTTCCGCGGTGCACATTCCAGGCGTATACAATGTCATGGCAGACTTCCTCAGTCGTCACACAGTCGACAGCGGAGAGTGGGAACTACATCCGGAGGGGTTTCAACTCCTAACTCAGAAATGGGGGGTACCCCTAGTGGATCTGATGGCAATCAGGCACAACAGGAAGGTCCCGACGTTCTGCTCCCGGTGGAGAGACTCTCTGGCCCTGGCTGCCGATGCAATGTCCATTCCCTGGACATTCTCCCTGGACTACATTTTTCCTCCCCCTTCCGATGTTGATAAGGGTGATACAGAAATTGAAAGTGGAACATTGTCCAGTAATCCTGATCACTCCGAATTGGCCTCGTCAGTCCTGGTTATACGGAGCTTCTGGCCCTATCAGTCCGCTCCCCTCTCGTCCAGATCTTCTTCTGCAGGGTTACCTGTGGAAGGAAGATGTTCATCATCTCAATTTGACTGCCTGGAGGTTGAATCCTCTATTTTAAAGAAGAAAGGGTTTTCTTCTGCTGTGGTGTCTACTATGCTTACTGCCCGTAAGCCTGTTTCTTCCAAGTTCTATCACCGTGTCTGGTCGACATTTGTGTCTTGGTTTGCTGACAGAGATCTGTCTCATGACTTTCATCTTCCCACTGTCCTGGCTTTTTTGCAGGACGGTGTGGATAAGGGGCTCAGTCTGAGTTCTCTTAAGGTTCAGACTTCGGCGCGCTCTGTCTTTTTCCAGGAGCGTATTGCTGTCCTTCCTGATGTCAAGGTTTTCTTCCAGGGCGTTGCTCATGTGCCTCCTGTCTTTCGGAGTCCAGCTTCTCAGTGGGACCTTAATTTGGTTTTGGGAGTTCTCCAGCGTCCTCCCTTTGAGTCTTTGGCTACTATTCCTTTACGTCTCTTGACGTGGAAGATAGCTTTCCTTCTGGCGATTGTGTCAGTTCGCCGAGTGGCGGAGTTGCGTGCGCTTTCTTGTAGACCACCTTAACTGGTGTTGCACAAGGATAAAGCGGTGCTTCGTACCTCTAAGGAGTTTTTACCTAAAGTAGTCTCCGAGTTTCACATCAATCAGGAGATTGTGGTGCCCTCTTTCTTCCCTAATCCCTCCTCTGACGAGGAAAGTGATCTCCACTTGTCGGATGTGGTGCGTTGTCTTAAGTTTTATGTCCATCGCACCGAATCTATCAGGAAGTCTGACACTCTGTTCGTCATTCCTGAGGGTCCTAGGGCAGGAAGACCTGCATCCGAAGTGACTATTGCGTCATGGATCAAGTCCACTATTCGTATGAATTGAGGACTAAACATGTTCCCTTTCGGGTCACGGCTCATTCCACCAGGTCCATTGGGGCCTCTTGGACCTATAGGAATCAAGCATCTGCTGATCAGTTGTGCAGGGCGGCCACTTGGTCCTCTGTGCACACCTTTTCGAAGCACTACCATGTGGATGTGCTGGCTTCGCCTGATGCCAGCTTCGGGAGGAAGGTCCTGGAGGCAGTTTTGCCTGTCTAGGATCTTCTCAGGTTCTTAGTGCTTCCTTACTGTTGAGCCCTGTTGGCTCTAGTTCAGCGTGCTGTGTTACGGTTCCTGGGCTGTTTTTACTCCCGTTTGGTGTCCATTGCAGTTCAGTTTTGTTGGGATCTCTGACCGGTTGGTTCATAGAGGTCCTGGTGACTTTGGGGGCCTTGCGCTTGGTCCTTGCCTTCTTCTCGCCTCTGGGAAACTCAATGGTTGGACATCCCAGAGTTACCAGTAACCTGTATTGGACGACAGACAAAAGAGGATTTTAGTCTTACCGTTAAATCCTTTTCTCTTAGTCCATACAGGTTACTTGTCTCCCACCCTGTCAAGAGACCCGAGTGGGAAGGGAGGCTCCACCTCCTGCATACATTTAGAGAATGTTCCTGCCTACTTAAAGGGACTGACACCTCCCAGAGTTACCAGTAACATGTATGGAGTAAGAGAAAAGGATTTAACAGGTAAGACTAAAATCCTCTTTTTTTTTTTTTTTTTTTTTTTTTTTTGTATACTTCTTGTTCTGTTTAAATGAAGGATTCTTCTCGTTATTTGTCCAGATCCAGTCAACTGAACTCAACGCCCAGGTTGCCCTGCAGGAGCTGTACAATTACATCAATAAGTACTATGACCAGGTGAGCGACTGAACAGATATCTGATGGCATTGAGGGGTGGGGACTGGAGGCAAGGTGGTGGCTCTGCCGGTGGGACAGTCTGGGGATTTTCTTAATAGGATTTCAGAAGTATTGTATCCTTCTCTTTTCCAAAACAGATCACTTCGGCATTGGAAGAAGATCCTAGTGGGCAGAAGATGCAGCTGGCTTACCGCCTGCATCAGATCTCCTCTCTTGTAGAAAACAAAGTGACAGAACTTTAGTTACTCACAGAATGTGAACGCACCTACTGATTTCTCAAGAAAGGAGGACGAGGGAGGCTTAAGTTGGAGTTTGGGATATGGTCTTCATCATACACCCGATGAATCCACAATTTGCAGCCACATGGAAGAAGACTTCATTTTGGGACATTCCCTTCACTAACGCTCTTCAAAGACTCTGTACTGCAGAACATTGATCTGTTGATCACTTCTCCATGTTCTCGGACTCTTAATTACTTGAATATGGGAGTAATCCACAGTTACACATTTATATCAATGTGCCCTGTTCTACCCAGAACACTTTTGCTCTTATAACGCCAGTCAAGGAATGTACTGGTGACCTCCGTGGAATTGTATAAGTGCCTTATTGTAACAGACAATCTGATTGATTTATTCTCAGTGTCCAAGTTTGTCCTTTGGCCAACACTGCCAGGCTGTAACCGCAGTGGAGTGACAGTGCTTCTGCGTGGAGCTTGGGGTATGTTAGTTGTATAACCAAACAGACTTCATGGTGCAGTGACACCAATATGTCTATGCTCTCCGTGTTAGGTTTGCACAAGAATGACATTTCTGCACTAACCAACAGACTTGGCTGGTATAGTAGAGGAAGGACATTAGGGCATAGTTTCTGGCATTGCCGCTCAAAGCTGAATTTTTGTAGGTGCAGTATCACAGTGGCCTGAAATGTTAGTGGCGCTGTTGCTACATCATCATATGGACATCTCTGGTGAGCTGACCATAAACCGCTATGGGATGGTGTAGCAACACAGCCAGTGTAACATTTCAAGCCATTGAGATATTGTACATAAAATTGGTTTATCTGCAATAACTTTTGAAAAAACACTCCACAGTGGGAGTACCCTTTTTTTATACATATGAAGTGTTACTATCCATTTAATGCTCATTTGATGGTCTGAAAGGTACCAGGGTGGACGCATCATTTCTGGAGCTAAATTGGGACTTTTTTTCTGGTTCGAACACACTGCATTGATCTGTCTTTGTCCAGACAGCCTTGTATAGCTTCTTTCTAACTTATGCAAAAAGCTGTAAATAGACATAACTGTATTTATTGTCCTTTTTATTATTTTGAAAAATAAAATATGATCTTTTTTGACAGAAAGTTGAATATCCTAGTCTTCTGTTGCTTATCATTTAACCCTTTAACGACCGGCCGTGCAGGCACACAGCGGTCACTAAAGGACCACAGAGCATTTTTTCTTTTCTTTTTTTTTTTTTTTTTTTTTTAAGAATCCGATTCAGGACTCCACGAATGGTGTGCAGCTGCGGAGGGAGCCCGGAATTGCATGATGGTTCTAGTACGTCAAGGGTCATTAATGGGTTAAAAGGGTGTGTAGTGATGAAGATGGTTTTATTTGAAACATGAAAATGGGGAAATGATTGACATGAATTAGTGTAATGTTCCAGGTGCAGCTGCAACAATGCCAGGTAACCAAACGTGTGCAACAAAGGGTGGCACATTAAAATGTCCATTGATGTCAGTGGGGCTGTTAACCCCATTATTACCACACATTAGTACCTGGGCCTTATTTAGGCCCATCTTATCTGGGCTGTTAACCCTTTGAGTACCAGAGAGGAGACCAAAGCAGTCCAAGTCACCAGTGTGTTTACCTGCGTTTGAACCTGCGTTCCCACAACGATCGCATCTCCAAGGGAGGCCAGCGAGCACGTGCATACCTGGAACCATGATGTCAACAGCTGGAGATGGGCTTGTCCAAATGACGCAATTCGTCACGTGAGAGTGACTAAATGAGACTGGGCAGGATTGTTTGGAGAATAGGTGGAGTTTGTTAAACCAATAAATAAAATATGGATGTGCACTTATAGTGCTCCACCCGCTATAGCTCAATAATATATGCAGAACAATATCATAAACAATAAAAGAAATCCCCCACGATCAGATAGAAAATATATGTGGATAGTCTCTGGGTTGCTGCTCTATTCCCTGGTGTCCTCAGTGGCACCCTTCACTTAAAGGGATAGTAATACTTCGTTTTAACTTTATTTTATTTTGTAGGCATTAAAAAAACATGAAGAATGATATAAGTCTTATCTCTCAAACCTTTATGGTTTATGAGATATTCACAAGCAAAGTTCCCCTCCCCGCCCCTTTTACCTAGTGTAAGCCATCTCTTCTCAGATGTGAGTCTGGTTGTATGACAGGACAGATAACAGAAGGGGACAATTTTCTTTGTATTAAAACAATGAAAGCCCTCCCCCCTTGACAAGTTTTTCAGCTTTTTCCATTATCTTAATTGAAGATTGTCCCTTTCTGCAGTCTACCTGGGCATCTCATTTTGCCTCTGATGAAGCCCAGTTAATGGGTGAAACGCGTTAGGCGTCTGTGTTATCACTTGTGTGATTGTCATTTTAGATTTTGCCTCTGATGAAGCCCAGTTAATGGGTGAAACGCGTTAGGCGTCTGTGTTATCACTTGTGTGATTGTCATTTTAGCAGCTTTTGTATTTTTTTGCTTTATGGGTGTTTTGGTTAACCCCATGCGTCCTGTCGAGATTTTTGTCCTATTTGCCTCTTTAGGATATGTAGCTTTTGTTCTATTAGAATAAATGTTTGGTCTATCCTATATAATGACTGGTATGATATGTTGTTCTCATGTCATAAGACTACATGACCAGCTTTTGGTTGATTTCTTATCACTAGCTGGTGGAATGTAGCGGAATGAGCATCTACCAGCCGTGTGTATGGGAGCATGATATAGACCTAAGTATATACTTAGTGTATCCGATTCAGACATTTAGAATTAGCTTTTCCTGTCGAGATTGTTAATTATAATGAGTGACCGTTGTTTATTTGCTCTTTCACATCTGTGGATTTAGGTTGGCGAGTAAAGGGTTAAGTACCGTTACTCTACCCATTAGCAGTGGGAGTGATCTGGTGGAACAAGGGTTGCTTTAATAGGGTTGCGATTTATATCTTGTTGCAATTCCTCATGCTCCCTGATTGTCCGATTCAACCCATATGCTAATTCAACTAGTGTTCGGTCCTCTAGATGATTAAAACACCTGAGCTATAGCTGGTGGTGAATAACTGAATGAGATGTGACCGAAAATGCAGATCTTTTTTCAGGTATCGTATGAGTAGGTTGATCATATGCATAGGGTTAATCTCTGAATGAGTAACTCCTGAAATGTCAACTGCTCGATACTTTGGATGATTTTGTATGGGTATGAGTACGAGGGCCTCTCCTCAACCTTTATACCGTGATGTGTAGAGCTGTTTTAGGTCAGTTGGTGTTTTGGACATGTTTTGACGGGACGCTGGGTTTATTATAACGCTCATTAGCGATAGGGTTCTATTCCACATTGTGTTTAATTCTTGTTATTTTAGACATTTTTTGTAATAAAGGACCTTTTTTTCTTTTTTGGATTTTTTAGATATAATATATTGGACTTACATTACTACTTTTTCTTGTGAAGATATTGAGTGCCTGTCAAGTAGTTTTTCTTTTTTCTTCAGTTTTTGTTTGTTATTATTTATAAAGACTACTGGCACCGTCACCTAGATATTTTATTTTATAGGTGATTTCTAGATTGATATATACAAGTGGTGCTATTAACTCTTTTTGTATATTGTTGGTACCTGGGCATCTCCCTTCTGATCTGGTTGAACAGGGGGGGATACTTTGTTTGTGAATATCTCTTAAACCATAAAAGTTTCAGAGATAAGACTTATATCATTCTTCATGTTTTTTTAATGCCTACAAAATAAAATAAAGTTAAAATGAAGTATTACTATCCCTTTAACGTAGAATTGTAGAAAAGATGGGAAAAGCGCATACCATCTGAGAGCAAACCATATGAAATAAAAGCTGTAGTAGAAAGTAAATTAATCTACTTACAAGACCATTTCTTGTAAGTATTCTCGTAGCAAACAACAGTGGGTATCACTTCAGAGTCTCAGTGGTCCTTTCCTGGGGCCCCGGCAATCAGGCTTTGCACATATTGATACACTGTGTCGCGCTAGACGTAAAACATATGCAGAAGACTTCCACGAAGTGTGTAACTGTATAGTAATTCACCCAGAGTATGCACCCTACATAAAAAGCACTCACTAGATAGATACTTGTAGTATATGTGTTAAAAGCTCGACCCGGCTTGCTGTAATCCAAAGGACACGGAAGGAAATGTGGAACCATTAAAGTTCCCCTTTAACCAAGCATGTTCTAATTTAGCTTGTATCTGTAAGTCGGTGAAGTAAACCTCGACTCATTCTGCCTTGGCTATTAAGTCCTTACATCATTTCAAACCAAAGAACTCGACTCCTGCAGGACATGTACAGGTGAAAACTAGTGATTCCCTTCCAGTCTAATCCTCATGCCATATTGTATTCAAATACCTCTAATAGAGTGTCACATTTTGCGCTTTTCTGGCCCTCCAGCTTTCCGTATCCTTTCCAGTGCTGGTATTTCCTGATTGGTGGCCAGCGCTATTTAACACCATCTTGTTCTATTGCTCCTTGCCCGATTATCGAGCTAGCCTGTGTATTTGCTCCTGTGTTTGGCCATTTTTTTTTTTTAACCTGGTATTGACTTCGGCTTGTATCCTGACTTTGCTCCCGCCTCAGTCTCCTCTGTGCCCGTTTGCTCCCGGTGATCGCTGGCTTGTCTCTCGATCCTTCGTTGGCTTCCTTGTGGCCGGTTCTACCTCCCTCCCGCGCTTGTGGCATCCGACCGCGTCTGCCTTCGAGCAGCTCTGGCTGCTCTCTCCTCCTCTGCTACGCTTGCCTTCCGTAGCCTCTGTGCTGCGTGACAGTCTCCCCCTGCTGGCCGGGCTTACGATTGCTCTCTGTGCCAGGGATTGTGAGTTGGTCTCTCTTTCTCCCGATTGCTGTGGGTGTCAGTTAGGTGAGAGTCCTGGCGGATAGCCTCGGCTGGGATCTCTCTCCTTAGCTCTGCTGTACCCTTCTTCCTGAGAGGACTGCCTAGTCCTGTGCCTTGGTCAGCGGGGTGTTGAGTACTGCAGGTAATAGGCAGCATTAGGAGCTTCTGCTGCGGGGGGATTGAACTGTGCCCTGGGTGCTGGGGCTGCCCAGCAATCTTTAGTGGTCCTAGCCCACTAGCCCTCTGGGGTCTCCTGTCTTTGTGTTCCTGCTGGTGGTCTGCAGTATAGCCGGTATCGGTCTCACTCCGCCAGTCTTGGGCAGCCAGTGGTGATCCTGGTCCATTTGGGTCTTGGGGGCTAGACAGAGCTCTGCCTTCCTTGGGGGGCTCCTGTCCTTCTCCTGCGTTCTGTCAGGTATACTGGTGCTGGTCCTTACCTGTTAGTCTTTTTCTTTTCCTTACTTGCCATTGCCCCTACTTCATCTAGTATTGCATTCCGTCTCTCTGTCTGCCATTCGGTTATCTGCATTTGGGGTCCTCCGGATTGGTAGGAGCCTGGAGAGCGCGGGATATCTCTTCTCCCATCCTGGCCAGGGTCTCGGCTCAACCGAGATCGGGCATCTGTCTTTGCGGCCAGCACCTTTAACCCGGCTTCAGCCGCAGCAAGGGACAAGAGGTACCCGTCACCGCACGCAAGCAACACACTCTAGCAACGCTCTCAAGCCTTCTGCCTCAGGCCCCTACCGTGTCCGTGACATAGAGCAGACACGTGTATCAAAACGTAGCACATGCATCAGTGGGTAATGTGTATAAAGACAAATCTAGTAACTCAGAATTATGGGAGTGGTAGTCTTTCACCAGCTGAAGGGCCTCTTGTTGTCCACCTCTGCTTTTGCATTGTGTTGGGAGACCTTCTAGTGATCATGGAGTTAAAATTGCCATTTAAATCGGAACTTTCTATAAAGTCGGCCTCCAATAATTAAACATATGGTGACTAGCTTCATAATAGTTCTATTAGATCTCAGAAGTACCCGATTCTAAAGTAATCCTTAATGTTCGGAGACTGACGTCCAGTTTAGTGCCGTCTGTGCCATCAGTCTCTTCCGGCGCTTTTCTGAACAGTGCAACACTTCCTAGAGGAGACCGGGACTGACAGCGCAGGTGCACAAACGTCTCTAAGACAAGATGTCTACGCTGATGCCTGGCTGCCGGTCTCCGAAGATTAAGGATCTATACCTGTGTTTGATGCTTCTGCGTTGCAGGATTGGACTGATAAAAAGCTAGAGGTTTCCCTCAAGTCTATTTTCGCCTCTATTGGCACTGCTATGCGTCCAGCTTTTGCTGTGGCGTGGGTTAACCGGACCATTGCGGTCTGGACTGAACAACTCCCCACGGCGGTCTGTCAGGACGCGCCCATTTCAGAGAAGTTACGTCTCCTTGCTAATATTTCTGAAGCTCAGAACTATGTTTCTGATGCTGCCTTTGATGCCGTCCGCATGATGGCAAGGGCCTCCACATCTTCTGTGGTGGCCAGGCGTGCGCTTTGGCTTAAGATTTGGTCTGCTGACACTGCTTCCAAGACAGTTTTGCTTTCTTTGCCTTTTCAGGGTACTTCCTTGTTTGGGTCTGAACTTAAGGAACTAATTAGCGAGGCCACAGGGGGTAAGAGTACTCTTCTGCCCTTGGTCTTTAAGAAAAAGTTGCCGGCTAAGCGCAACTGATCCTTTCACTCCTTTCAAACTGAGACACGTTCCACGAACCAGACAGTTCCGTCTACTCCGCGCTCCTCCCCCAAGCAGTCCTGGAAGCCCAAGGACGCATCCAAGCCCAAGACTTCCAAGACTGCTTTATCATGACTCGCCGAACCTGGGTCCGCATCCCGCTGTGGGTGGGCCTCTACACCTCTTTCGCTGGGTTCGGGAGGATTCGGTGGTGGACCCATGGGTTTTACAGGTGGTGTCAGAGGGATACAAGATCCCTTTATTTTCCCTTCCTCCCTTTCGCTTTCATCTCACTCACTCTCCTCAGGATGTCGAGAAAAGCCGCCTGTTCGAAGACGCTATTCAGGCACTTTTGGACAAAGATGTCCTGGAGCCGGTGCCTCCTTTGGACAGAGGTTCAGGATTTTATTCCAACCTTTTTGTGGTGACCAAGAAGGACGGCGGAGGCCATCCTATTTTGGATCTCAAGGATCTCAACTCCTTTGTAGTGAAGACTCACTATTGCCAGGAGTCTCTGAGCACAGTGATCTCTGCCATGTCTCCAGGGGAGTTGCTTGCTTCTCTGGACCTTCAGGATGTGTATCTACACATCCCAATCCATCTAGAGAGCAGGCAGTATCTGAGGTTTGCCTGTGTCAGAGGTCATTTTCAGTTTTCAGCTCTTCCATTTGGTCTGACAACGGCTCCCAGGGTTCTGGGGGCCTTGATATCCGTCCTCCATCGGGACGGCATCAGAGTGACTCCATACATGGATGACTTGCTTTTGAAGGCTGCGTCTGTGGACCTTCTTCATCAGCAGGTCCAGACCTGCATTCAAGTCCTTACACGTCAAGGTTGGATTGCGAACTTGGACAAATCGGACCTGGTCCCGTCCCAGCGGCTCATTTTCCTGGGTCTTCTGTTCGACACTCAGAGGTGCTTGGTGTTTCTACCGGAGGAGGTAGCTCATCAGATTGCTCAAAGGGTCTCCAAGATCCTTTCCCGAGATCAGATTCCGGTTCCGAAGTTGTCTTCTGTGGTGGGGAAGTTCATCTATATGATAGAGGCGGTTCCATTTGCCATGGCACACACCAGGGAACTTCAAAGATTTGTGATAGACATAAAGGGACCGGCCGGATCTTCAGAAGCCGTCTGAAAGAAATAATCTCCGTCTCCTCTCCTGGTCACACCAAAATGCTTCACCTATTACCCCCGGGGGACCCCTAGACAGTACACCAGTTCCAGCAGATCTCCCAGTCTTAGGCGCCTGGGGACTGAAATAATAGACGCACAGCAAGTGTAGGTGCTAAAATCTCATTCCAACTTTATTGCAGTCATGCACAAGCTTTTATTGGGATAGATATATGGGTGGGTCACATCTCCCGGAATATCACACCTCCAGGACATGGGTCACAACTTGCAATTACAACATGTGCATATCATTACATATCGTTACAACCTATGCATAACATTATTAGTAATAGAATCATAAATCCCCTAGGGGGGGGCACTCTATGACTGGAGCATGGGTCAAGTCCAAATGACCAATTTCCAGTAAGCCTTGACCTTCTAGCTACTTGGCCACCTGTCCCAAGCATGTGGTCCACAAAAGGAACCATTTACCACAGAAATGAGGAACCCAACCTTTGTCTAACCACCTGTCTAACTGTCTCTGATGTGTACATCCATGTCTGAGACAGTAACATCCTGTTAGAACAACATTTACTGGCAGTTATATTGAAATAGCAAATGTAGCAATCATTCTATCATGAATTTATGTTATTTTTCTGTATTTTAAGTGTATTAGCCAAGCTAAAGCATTAACCCCTTCATGTCACATTACCCAGGGCCTACCAGCCTGAACCAACAAATGGATATGTCCTTTCACCGTCGATCTCTCTCTTCCTCCTCATGTCGAGTTGAGCTTGGATTGGTGGTTAGACCTTTCCAATCTCTTTCCGGATTCCCTACTGGACCAAGGTCACGACGGACACCAGCCTCTCAGGTTGGGGGGCTGTCCTGGGTCACATCAGTGCTCAGGGGAAGTGGTCCTTGGAGGAGTCTCTTCTTTCCATCAACGTTCTGGAACTTCGAGAGATATTTCATGCTCTACGTCATTGGGAATCTCAGCTGGAGGGCTGTCCGGTCAGAGTGGAATCCGACAACGCCACTGCCGTGGCTTACATCAACAGGCAGGGCGGGACAAGAAGTCTCGCCGCTTGGTTAGAGGTTAAGGCCATTCTGTCCTGGGCAGAGGTTCATGTTCATGTCATTTCCGCGGTGCACATTCTAGGCGTAGACAACGTCATGGCAGACTTCTTCAGTCGTCACACAGTCGACAGTGGAGAGTGGGAACTTGATCTGGAGGTGTTTCAGCTCCTAACTCAGAAGTGGGGAGTACCCCTAGTGGATCTGATGGCAACCAGGCACAACAGGAAGGTTCCGACGTTCTGCTCCCGGTGGAGAGACTCGCTAGCCCTGGCTGCTGATGTAATGTCTATTCCCTGGACATTCTTCCTGGCCTACATCTTTCCTCCCCTTCCAATGTTGATAAGGGTGATTCAGAAGTTGAAGGTGGAACGTTGTCCAGTAATCCTGATCGCTCCGAATTGGCCTCGTTAGTTCTGGTATCCGGACCTTCTGGCCCTATCCGTGGCGGAGCCCTTTCCGCTCCCCTCTCGTCCAGATCTTCTTCTGCAGGGTTATATCACGGTGTCCGTGATTACTGTGCTGCGACATTCTGACTTCCGGGTTTGTGCAGTACTGACTTTTATTGGTGCTTGCTGGCTAGCCCCTCCCAGGGCTAGCCTTTATATACGCCCTCATGTCACCAAGCGGGTGCCCTTTTCGTGGTGTCTCCAAGATTTGTGACTCAGTGCTTCTGTTCCGTGTTGGTCCGGTTTCTGGCCGACTACCGCTCTCTGTGTACCGACACAGGCTGTGGCTGACTTCTGCTCTGTGTGTACCGACGCAAGCTGTGGCTGACTACAGCTCTCTGTGTACCAACCCAGGCTGTGGCTGACTACAGCTCTCTGTGTACCAACCCAGGCTGTGGCTGACTACAGCTCTCTGTGTACCAACCCAGGCTGTGGCTGACTACCGCTCTCTGTGTACCGACCCAGGCCATGGCTGATTACCGCTCTCCGTATGTTGATCCAGGCTTGACTGTCTTGCTATACTGTTGCCTCGCTTTGCAGTCAGTGCTCCCTGTCTATAGCGGTTACTGTTGCCTTCCGATTTTGCTCAGCCTGTTGCGATCAGTGGCCTCCGTTGAGCACTCCCTGTCAGTGCGATCTGGTCACTAAGCAGTTACTGTTGCCTTCCTATCTCACTCAGCCTGTACTGCGGTTGCCTCCGTTTAGCACTTCCAGTCAGTGCTACCCAGTCACTAGCGGTTACTGTTGCGTACTATTTTGCTCAGCCTGTACTTTTGGTTGCCTCCGTTTAGCACCTCCAGTCAGTGCTACCTAGTCACTAAGCGGTTAACAGTTGCCGTACTATTTTGCTCAGCCTGTACTTTTGGTTGCCTCCGTTTAGCACCTCCAGTCAGTGCTACCTAGTCACTAAGCGGTTAACTGTTGCCTTCCTATTTCTCTCAGACTGTTGCGACCCGTGACCTCCATTAAGCACTTCCTGTCAGTTCGATCCGGTCACTAGCGGGTACTGTACAACTCAGCACTCAGTTTGTACTACGGTTGCCTCCGTCCGCACTTTCAGTCTGTGCTATCCAGTCTATGGTCAGTCCTTGGTGTTCCAGCCACTAGGCTGCCTTACCCGGTATTCGGTAAGGCCGGTAGAGCCTCCTCAGTTCCTTGTTGCACCAGTTATTAGGCTGCCTTACCCAGCATTCGGTAAGGCCGGTAGAGCCTCACTATTGTATGTTATCTTGTATGCCCTGTCCTGTGTCAAACTTTATTGCTGCTGCTTTGTAGAGTTTGGACCCGTGAGGGGCCTTGTGCGCTTTATACTATATAATAAAGCTTTCCTTTTTTATCCTACCCAATTGTCTGAGTGCTCATTAAAACTGTGACAGGTTATCTGTGGAAGGAAGATGTTCGGCGTCTCAATTTGATGGCCTGGAGGTTGAATCCTCGATTTCGAAGAAGAAAGGGTTTTCTTCTGTTGTGGTGTCTACTATGCTCAGTGCTCATAAGCCTGTTTCTTCCAAGATCTATCACCGTGTCTGGTTGACATTCGTGTCTTGGTGTGTTGACAGAGATCTGTCTCATGACTTTCATCTTCCCACTGTCCTGGCCTTTTTGCAGGACGGCATGGATAAAGGGCTCAGTCTGAGTTCTCTTAAAGTTCAGACTTCGGCGCTCTCTGTGCTTTTCCAGGAGCGCATTGCTGTCCTTCCTGATGTCAAGGTTTTCTTCCAATGCGTTGCTCATATGCGTCCAGCCTTTCAGAGTCCGGCTCCTCAGTGGGACCTCAACTTGGTTTTGGTAGTCCTTCAACGTCCTCCCTTTGAGTCTTTGGTTACTATTCCTTTACGCCTTTTGATGTGGAAAATGGCATTCCTTCTGGCGATTGTGTCAGTTCGCCGAGTGGCGGGGCTGCAAGCTCTCTCCTGTAAACCACCTTTTCTGGTGTTTTACAAGGATAAAGTGGTGCTTCCCACCTCTAAGGAGTTCTTACCGAAGGTTGTTTCTGAATTTAACATCAATCAGGAGATTGTGGTGCCTTCTTTCTGCCCTAATCCCTCTTCTGACAAGGAGCAGGATCTCCACTTGTTGGATGTAGTGCGTTGTCTCAAGTTTTATTTTCATCGCACTGAATCTTTACGGAAATCAGACGCTCTGTTCGTCATTCCTGAGGGTCCTAGAAAAGGAAGACCTGCATCCAAAGTGACTATTGCGTCATGGATCAAGTCCACTATTCATAGGGCTTACGAATTGAGGAACAAGCATGTTCCCTTTCGGGTCACGGTTCATTCCACCAGGTCCATTGGGGCCTCTTGGGCCTACAAGAATCAAGCATCTGCTGATCAGTTGTGCAGGGCGGCCACTTGGTCTACTGTGCACACCTTTTCGAAGCACTACCGTGTGGATGTGTGGCCTCTGCTGATGCCAGCTTCGGGAGGAAGGTCCTAGAGGCAGTTTTGCCTGTCTAGGATCTTTTTCTTCTGAGGTTCTCAGTGCTTCCTTACTGTTGAGCCCTGTTGGCTCTAGTTCAGTGTGCTGTGTTGCAGTTCCTGGGGTGTTTTTACCCCTAGTTGGTGTCTGTTGACACTTCTGTTTTGTTGGGATCTCTGTCCAGCAGCTTCATAGAGGTCCTGGTGACTTTGGGGGCCTTGTGCCTGGTCCTTGCCTCTTTGCCGCCTCTGGGAAATTCAATGGTTGGACATCCCAGAGTTACCAGTAACCTGTATTGGACGACAGAGAAAAGAGGATTTTAGTCTTACCTGTTAAATCCTTTTCTCTTAGTCCATACAGGTTACTGGTCTCCCACCCTGTCAAGAGACCATGCTTGGCTCTCCTGTGGCAATACGTGGGAGTCCTTCGGGGCATGCTCACAGGAGTCTTCTTCTCTCCTATTTCTGGTCAGTTATTAGTGTCTCAAATCATTCTGGAGTTAGCCGACTGGGATGCAGCTGAGGAGGGAGGGGAGGCTCCACCCCCTGCATACATTTAGAGAAATGTTCCTGCCTACTTAAAGGGGCGGATCGCCTCCCAGAGTTGCCAGTAACCTTTATGGACTAAGAGAAAAGAATTTAACAGGTAAGACTAAAATCCCCTTTCTCTGTCGTCCAATACAGGTTACTGGTAACTCTGGGAGGCGATCCGCCCCTTTAAGTAGGCAGGAACATTTCTCCAAATGTATGCAGGGGGTGGAGCCTCCCCTCCCTCCTCAGCTGCATCCCAGTCGGCTAACTCCAGAATGATTTGAGACACTAATAACTGACCAGAAATAGGAGAGAAGAAGACTCCTGTGAGCATGCCCCGAAGGACTCCCACGTATTGCCACAGGAGAGCCAAGCATGGTCTCTTGACAGGGTGGGAGACCAGTAACCTGTATGGACTAAGAGAAAAGGATTTAACAGGTAAGACTAAAATCCTCTTTTCTCTGTCGTCCAATACAGGTTACTGGTAACTCTGGGATGTCCAACCATTGAGTTTCCCAGAGGCGGCAAAGAGGCAAGGACCAGGCACAAGGCCCCCAAAGTCACCAGGACCTCTAAGACTAAAATCCCCTTTCTCTGTCGTCCAATACAGGTTACTGGTAACTCTGGGAGGCGATCCGCCCCTTTAAGTAGGCAGGAACATTTCTCCAAATGTATGCAGGGGGTGGAGCCTCCCCTCCCTCCTCAGCTGCATCCCAGTCAGCTAACTACAGAATGATTTGTTCCTGGGTGTGAACACACCAGGTGGAGAACATCTCTCATTAGTTTTAGTTTCTTTGTTATTTTTCTGTCAGATCTGGAATACCACCATTAGGCGGGTTACCATGATTGACAAATGCCCTCTCCAATGTGGCTAGCTCAGTGTCCAGGGATTTTTGGTGGACCTTAAGCCCTGAAGGGGAAATATCTTGGTTTCAAGTGCTTCCCCGGGGATTACCCACTGAGGTAATTCTTACTACATGGTAACCTGAAGACAGAAGATCTGCAGGAAAGATGAGCCACCCTTTGAGTGCTGAAGGTCCACTTGTCCCACAGTGTCCCTTAATTGGGCTTGTATTTGGGAGTTCTCATTGCGCACTCCGGCACTCATTGGGTGTTTATGTATATCTATTTGTATATATGTGTATGTCTGTGGGTTTTAGAGCAGTCGATGTGGCACTTTAACCCTTTGTCTGCTGGTTTGACTAGTTTAATGGGGGGGTTGTAACACTTACTTTAGGGGTTAGTGTTTTCTCATGATGTACATGTGTTTCCTATGTTTTTAACCTTTTCACTTTTGGGGTTAATTTTCTTAAAATGTATGTAAGCGCGCTTTTATCACATAGGCGCCATTTCTCCTTTACTCTCTATGGGCTTACACTGTTTGGGACGTATCTCTGGAACCGCTTCTCATAGCGACTTCAGAGTGGGCTCATTTTGATTGTCTACCCTTGTTCTTTCATCCGGTTTTATGATCAAGTGTGTTGGGGGGCTTCGGGCACTGCTTTGGGGTACTTTTTGGGAAAAACTACATTTCCCATGAGCGCTTGTTTCGCTCCTCTTTTCTGATTGGCTCCCGTCGCGGCAGCCATTTTGTGTGCTTTTCTCAGCGAGTATCCTACGCAGGGACCAGACTCTCCCTCTCTCCTCCGTTGATTAATCCTTCTCTTGCCAGATAAGTTTAAATTTAACATTTTTGGGGTGAATCTTTAATCTCTCACACTTAAATTGGGTGATTTCTTGTCAGTGGGTTATTTTGACACTGTGAGTATGTCTATACCGCTGGAGCTTGGGGCTGGACCTAAGACTAAGGAGGCTGGGGTCGCAGTATCCCCCATTGCGTATTGCTCTTCCTGTCACTCAGGGCTGCCTAGGGAATTCTCTGGTCATTTATGCCCAGCATGTTCAGAAGGTCCTGACAGCAACCCAGGGCCATCCAGCCATGCTATTGAGCCAGCTTGGGTACAAGAGTTTAAAGCTGCAACTAGGGACCTGAGGTCAACTCTTCAACTCTTTCCCTCTCAGGTACAGGGGGCACTGCAGTTATGGCAGGCCCCCTCTACTATCAGGACCTCCCTGCCTAAACCACAGGGAGCACCTGATGTGTCTGATTCTTCTGAGCAAGAATTGTTGCAGGATTCTGATGTTGAGGATGGTACAGTTATTGAGTCTTCCAGGTCTGTTGGGGACCCTTTTGAATGTGATCCTGAACTCTCTGCTTAGGGTTTAATTAGAGTCGTACTGACCACTCTCAACCTTCCTTTGAGTCAAGGGGTTCCCTCTGACCCAACAAATGTTTTTCAGAAACTGGCAAAAGCTGTTACTTGTTTTCCTCCTAACCCTACTCTTGACCATTTGGTTTCTGATGCTTGGAAAAATCCTAACAAGTCCTCTTCAGTCTCAAAAAAGTTTGCTAAACTTTATCCCTTTTCTGAGGCTGAACTGGCTAAATGGGTCCATAACCCTAAGGTGGATGCACCTGTATCTAGACTGTCTAAATCTACTGCTTTACCTGTGTCTGATGCTTCTGTTTTACAGGATTGGACTGACAAAAAGTTAGAGGTTTGCCTCAAGTCTATTTTTGCCTCTATTGGCACTGCTATGTGTCTGGCCTTTGCTGTGGCGTGGGCTAAGCGGGCCATCGTGGTCTGGACTGAGCAACTCACCACGGCGGTCCGTCAGGACGTGCCTATTTCAGAGAAGTTACGTCTCCTTGCTAATATCTCTGAGGCTCAGAACTATGTTTCTGATGCTGCTTTTGATGCTGTCCGTATGATGACGAGGACCTCCACTTCTTCTGTGGTGGCAAGGCGTGCTCTTTGGCTTAAGATTTGGTCTGCGGACACTGCATCCAAGAAAGTTTTGCTTTCTTTGCCTTTTCAGGGTACTTCCTTGTTCGGATCTGACCTCAAGGAACTAATTAGCGAGGGCACTGGGGGTAAGAGTACTCTTCTGCCCTTGGTCTTTAAGAAAAAGTTACCGGCTAAGCGCAACCGGTCCTTTTGTTCCTTTCAAACTGAGACACGTATGATGAACCAGGCGGTTCCATCTACTCCGCGCTCCTCCTCCAAGCCCAAGCAGTCCTGGAAGCCCAAGGTCGCATCAAAGCCCAAGACCTCCAAGACTGCTTTGTCATGACTTGCCGAACCCGGGTCTGCTTCCCGCTGTGGGTGGGCGTCTCCACCTCTTTCGCGGGGTTTGGGAGGATTCAGTGACGGACCCATGGGTTTTACAGGTGGTGTCGGAGGGATACAAGATCCCTTTCTTTTCTCTTCCTCCTTTTCAATTTCATCTCGCTTGTTCTCCTCAGGTTGCCGAGAGACTCCGTCTGTTCGACGCTATTCAGGCTCTTTTGGACAAAGATGTTCTGGAGCAGGTGCCCCCTTTGGACAAAGGTTCAGGATTTTATTCCAACCTTTTTGTAGTGACCAAGAAGGACGGCGGAGGTCTTCCTAGTTTGGACCTCAAGGATCTCAAAACTTTTTAGTGAAGACTCACTATCGACAGGAGTCTCTGCGCACTGTGATCGCTGCCATGCCTCCGGGGGAGTTTCTTGCTTCCCTGGATCTTCAGGATGCGTATCTTCACATACCAATTCATCTAGAGAGCAGGCAGTATCTGAGGTTTGCCTGTGCCAGAGGTCATTTTCAGTTTTCAGCTCTTCCATTTGGTCTGACAATGGCTCCCCAGGTTTTCCAGCAGGTTCTGGGGGCATTAATATATGTCCTCCATCGGGATGGCATCAGAGTGACTCCGTACATGGACGACCTGCTTTTGAAGGCTGCGTCTGCGGACCTTCTTCATCAGCAGGTCCAGACCTGCATTCAAGTCCTCACACGTCAAGGTTGGATTGTGAACTTTGACAAGTCGGACTTGGTTCCATCCCAGCGACTTATTTTCTTGGGTCTTCTGTTCGACACTCAGAGGTGCATGGTGTTTCTACCGGAGGAGGTAGCTCATCAGATTGCTCAACGGGTCTTTAAGATCCTGGCCCACGATCAGATCCCGGTTCTGAAGTTGTTTTCTCTGGTGGGGAAGTTCATCTCTACGATAGACGCGGTGCCGTTTGCCATGCCACACACCAGGGAACTTCAAAGGTTTGTGATCCAGACATGCAGGGACTGGCCGGATCATCTGAAGCTGTCAATCTCTCTTCCTCCTCATGTCGAGTTGAGCTTGGAGCGGTGGTTGGACCGGACCAAGGTCACGCCGGACGACAGCCTCTCGGGTTGGGGTGCTGTCCTGGGTCGCATCAGCGCTCAGGGGAAGTGGTCCTTGGAGGAGTCTCTTCTTCCCATCAACATTCTGGAACTTCGAGCGATTTTTCATGCTCTGCGTCATTGGGAATCTCAGCTGGAGGGCTCTCCGGTCAAAGGGCAGGACAAGAAGTCTATCACGGTGCCCGTGATTGGTGCTATACACTCTCTATCACCTGCAGGGGCTCCTATTGGCTGCCTATTGTCTGCCTGCCTCTGACTGCCTATTTATACTCAGCTCAGGCACCCTTTGGTTGCCCCTTCGTGGTGTCTGTGACAGTACCTGTTTGTTCTTCCTGTCATGCTGTTTGGGCCTGTTCCAGTGTTCCAGAGTCCAGAGCTACAGAATCCGTGTTCCAGTCTGTCTCGCTGCTTGAGGCCTGTTCCAGTGTTCCAGAGTCTTCAGCTACTGAATCTCGAGTTCCAGTGTTCCTGATTTCATCTGTTCCTGTTCTAGTCTGCTTGCTACTCCGGTTGGACCTCTCCGTGACGACTGATGCTCCGATTGTTTCATCTGGCTTGTTCCGGTTGCTGTTTATTCAGCAGTGTTCGCTGTGCTCCACCTTCACTTAGTCTCAGAGTTCCCATCCGGTAGTCGCTTGGCGACATTGCTCACTCTCTCGCCTCGGCGATATTCTTACTGTTGGTCCCAGCGTGCGGACGTTGGTTACTCCATTAAACCTGGTGACAGATTATCCTGTTGGTCCCAGCGTGCGGACGCTGGTTACTCCATTAAACCTGGTGACAGATTATCCTGTTGGTCCCAGCGTGCGGAAGCTGGTTAACTCCATCAACCCTGGTGGCAGATTATACTGTTGGTCCCAGCGTGCGGATGCTGGTTACTCCATTAAACCTGGTGGCAGATTATCCTGTTGGTCCCAGCGTGCGGACGCTGGTTAACTCCATTAAAACTGGTGGCATATTATCCTGTTGGTCCCAGCGTGCGGACGCTGGTTAACTCCATTTAAGCTGGTGGCAGATTATACTGTTGGTCCCAGCGCGCGGATGCTGGTTTACTCCATTAAACCTGGTAACATATTATACTGTTGGTTCCAGCGTGTGGACGCTGGTTATCTCTGTTTAACCTGGTGGTCTCCTCCTTTGGGGCTGCCCTGCCCGGTATTGGTGAGGCCGGTAGAACCGGTACATCCCATCTCACGGTTGCCTTACCCGGTATTGGCAGGACCGGTAGAGCCTCTTCACAGTATTCACAAAGGCTGCCTTGCCCGGTATTGGTAAGGCCGGTAGAACCGGTACATTCCATCTCACGGTTGCCTTACCAGGTATTGGCAAGGCCGGTAGAGCCTATCCTCAGCATCTTCCGAGGCTGCCTTGCCCGGTATTGGTAAGGCCGGTAGAACCGGTATATTCCATCTCACGGTTGCCTTACCCGGTATTGGCAAGGTCGGTAGAGCATGCCATTGCTATTCCTTATAGCCACCTAGGTTGCCTTGCTCGGTATTATAGGCAAGGCCGGTAGAACCTGTTCTATTTCTCAGTTGCTATTTATATTGTATGTATATGTATGTGAACCCTATGGGGAGTGCTTTAACTTTGCAATAAAGTTATGCTTTTACCTAAACCTGTTTGAGTGTTTTAACAAACCGTGACAAAGTCTCGCCGCTTGATTAGAGGTCAAGGCCATTCTATCCTGGGCGGAGGTTCACGTTCCTGTCATTTCCGCAGTGCACATTCCAGGCATAGACAACGTCATGGCAGACTTCCTCAGTCGTCACACAGTCGACAGCGGAGAGTGGGAACTTGATCCGGAGGTGTTTCAGCTCCTAACTCAGAAGTGGGGAGTACCCCTAGAGGATCTGATGGCAACCAGGCACAACAGGAAGGTTCCGACGTTCTGCTCCCGGTGGAGAGACTCGCTAGCCCTGGCTGCTGACGTAATGTCCATTCCCTGGACATTCTCCCTGGCCTACATCTTTCCTCCCCTTCCAATGTTGATAAGGGTGATTCAGAGGTTGAAGGTGGATCGTTGTCCGGTCATCCTGATCGCTCCAAATTGGCCTTGTCAGTCCTGGTATCAGGACCTTCTGGCCCTGTGTGTAGCGGAGCCCTTTCCGCTTCCCTCTCGTCCAGATCTTCTGCTGCAAGGTTATCTGTGGAAGGAGGATGTTCATCTCAGTTTGACGGCCTGGAGGTTGAATCCTCGATTCTGAAGAAGAAAGGGTTTTCTTCTGCTGTGGTGTCTACTATGCTGAGTGCTCGTAAGCCTGTTTCTTCCAAGATTTATCACTGGGTCTGGTCGACATTCGTGTCTTGGTGTGCTGACAGGGATCTGTCTCATGACTCATATTCCAACTGTTCTAGCCTTTTTTGCAGGACAGTGTGGATAAGGGGCTCAGTTTGAGTTCTCTTAAGGTTCAGACTTCGGCACTTTCTGTTTTTTTCCAGGAGCGCATCGCTGTTCTTCCTGATGTCAAGGTTTCCTTCCAGGGCGTTGCTCATGTGCGTTCTGCCTTTCAGAGTCCGGCTCCTCAGTGGGACCTTAATTTGGTTTTGGGAGTTCTCCAGCATCCTCCCTTTGAGTCCTTGGCTACTGTTCCTCTACGTCTTTTGACGTGGAAGATGGCTTTCTTTCTGGCGATTATCAGTTCGCCAAGTGGTGGAGTTGCAGGCTCTTTCTTGTAAACCACCTTAATTGGTGTTTCATAGGGATAAGGCTGTGCTTTGCACCTCTAAGGAGTTCTTACCTAAAGTAGTCTCTGAATTTAATATCAATCAGGAGATTGTGGTGCCCTCTTTCTGCCCTAACCCCTCCTCTGACAAGGAAAGGGACCTTCACTTGTTGGATGTTGTGCGTTGTCTCAAGTTCTATGTCCATCGCACTGAATCTATTCGGAAGTCTGAATCTTTTGTTCGTCATTCCTGAGGGTCCTAGGGCAGGTAGACCGGCATCCAAAGTGACTATTGCTTCATGGATTAAGTCCACTATTCGTAAGGCTTACGAATTAAAGAATAAGCATGTTCCCTTTCGGGTCACGGCTCATTCCACCAGATCTACTGGTGCCTCTTGGGCCTTTAAGAATCAAGCATCTGCTGATCAGTTGTGTAGGGCGGCCACTTGGTCCTCTGTGCACACCTTTTCGAAGCACTACCGTGTGGATGTGCTGGCCTCGGCTGATGCCAGCTTCAGGAGGAAGGTCCTGGAGGCAGTTTTGCCTGTCTAGGATCATCTTCTTCTGAGGTTCTCAGTGCTTCCTTACTGTTGAGCCCTGTTGGCTCTAGTTCAATGTGCTGTGTAACAGTTTCTGGGGTTTGTTTTTACCCCTAGTTGGTGTCCGTTGACACTTCAGTTTTGTTGGGATCTCTGACCGGTAGGTTCATAGAGGTCCTGGTGACTTTGGGGGCCTTGCGCCTGGTCCTTGCCTTCTTCCCGCCTCTGGGAAACTCAATGGTTGGACATCCCAGAGTTACCAGTAACCTGTATTGGATGACAGAGAAAAGAGGATTTTAGTCTTACCTGTTAAATCCTCTTCTCTTAGTCCATACAGGTTACTGGTCTCCCACCCTGGCAAGAGACCATGCTTGGCTGTCCTGTGGCAATTCGTGGGAGTCCTTCGGGGCATGCTCACAGGAGTCTTCTTCTCTCCTATTTCTGGTCAGTTTTAGTGTCTCAAATCATTCCAGAGTTAGCTGACTGGGATGCAGCTAAGGAGGAAGGAGAGGCTCCACCCCCTGCATACATTTGGAGAAATGTTCCTGCCTACTTAAAGGGGCAGATCGCCTCCCAGAGTTACCAGTAACCTGTATGGACTAAGAGAAAAGGATTTAACAGGTAATACTAAAATCCTCTTATTCTCAGTAATGTACAAAGTTGCCCATGGAATTCAGGTCTCTGTGCACTCTGAAGGGGGGGGGGTGCTGGAACTTGATGGAGGTGAGCCTCTTTGCAGCTATTTCCACAGGAGTGGCCAGCCCTATGGCCACTCCTGTCAAAACTGCTCCCCCTCTTAATCTCACTACCAATTTGCAATTTGCTGATGCAAGCACACTCTGACCCCTGCCACCCTGGGGGAGGGGGGGGGGGGGGCGGTGAGACTGAAAACATTAAATTTGTATATATATATATATATAATATATAAAAGAATAAGCCTCATTGCATTATTTATGGTACCTCACACACATAAGATAATTTATGTCTCCTCAGAAAACAAACACACATTGAACAGAATTCTTTGTTACATAATTTATGTCTCATTAGGAGACACAACTCCTATTGGGTGATTCAATGGGGACTTTACTGCTCCCATTGGGTGATTCAATGGGGGCATGTTTATCATACAGGGAGTTGGCCCGCCCCCTCCAGCCCACCCACCTCTATCCAACTGACAAAAAAAAATATATAGCTGCCATTAGCTCCTGAAGTAGGGGATATCAATAACTTCTCCCGGTCCTCTCACACTCTCACTCGGGATCATGACCCCACAAACACACTGTTTCACCTCCCACAGATAACTGTAACCCTCCATACACTCTGTTTCAGTACGAGGGTGTAATGTTTCCATAAAATACAAATTCAGGGATAAACTTAATAGCAACTCTTTTATATAACTCTTTTCATCTCTTCAGTCACCTCACTAACTGTCTGTTTTCAACGGTCACTCCTCTACTTCCTGCTTCCTGATTCCCGCCCTTTCTTCTTAAAGGGAGAGAGATGCTTTGCTGTATGTTACAGAGGGCAAGCCTCAAACACCACTTACTATTTGTTCCCTCAGCATATTGCTACTCTGCCTTAACTGAAGAGCCACCGTGTGTTATATTGCTATGTTACCTCAACTTAACCCTTTGAGTGCCAGAGGGCTATGCAATGCATTGCAAAGCAATGCATTGCGTACCCCTCTGGCACTCAAAGGGTTAAGTAAGGAGGAGTTACTGCTCCCATTGGGTGATTCAGTGGGGGAGTGATTTAAATCAGGCAGGGAGTTGGCCTGTCCCCACTATCCAAGTAACTGAAAAAACAAAATGGCTGCCACTCGCTCCTATACCACAGACACACATCAGACGAAAAACACACAATCAATCACACACACACTCTCACACACACTCTCACTCACACTGTCATTCACACACTAACTCAATCACACACACTCACAGTCTCACTCACATATACCCTCTCACTCATACACTCTCACTCAATCACACACACTCACTAACACACGCAATTACTCACATGCAATCACTCACTCTCACACAGCAGGAGCCAGCACGATCCACCTTCTACCATAGTATGTGCAATTACCACATGCATTTCAACTACATGAATGAATGTCACTCACACCCCTGGAGCCAGCACGATCCACCTTCCACCATAGTATGTGCAATTACCACATGAATTTCAACTATATGAATGAATGCCACAGTGGATGCATAAATACAAACACAAACTCATTACAATGACACATAAGTCACCCCCCCTATGACTTGTGTGTGTGTGTGTGTTCCTCACTCTGTGTGTTGCATGTCTGTATCACACTCTGTGTCTGTATGTTGTGCATTGCATGTATGTGTGTATGACTGTGTCGCTCTTGATGCATCTCAGTGCACGCGTGTGTATTTGCGTGTGTGTTTGTCTTGCATCTGTTTGTGTGCATTAATTCCCTATATATCTTGATGGGTAGTGCCGTCCCACATTGCTAAAATATATATATATATAAAAAATATGATAAAAGATGAGTTATTCTGGATCAAGCCAATCATACCAATGGGGGTAAATTAATATTCCCATTGATTTATAATGGGATTTTAACCCTTTGAAAGCAAGAAAGGCCTACGCAGTGCATTGATGACCTCTCCAACATTCAAGGGGTGGGGGAGGGTTCAAAAAAGTCCCATTTGCATCAATGGAAATTTGTTGAAAATGTCACCAAAATGGTGACAACCTTTTCTTTTAACAACATATCATCATACCTGGGAACTTGCTGGGTTTCATCTGGAGACTCTGGATTTAGAGCTCTGTCTCTGGATGAAACCATCACATCTCTGGGTAACAAGACTCTCAATCATGTCTGTCTGTGTCATTATTTGAAAGTCTGAGTGCGTTGCTAAAAATGTATATTATATGCTGCCTCTTGCCGGATGTCTGTCGAGGACCATCACCGCGGCATGTATTATCCACCGCTGGCGCTTGCCGATCTCTGTGACCCCACTATCACCCCTGGCCCACACCAGTCGATGACGAGTGACATGGCATGTGTTGCAGACTTGCAGTACAGCTGCACGAGGAATGCCAGAGAGAGTGAGTGGAGGGCTGAAGGCATCAGAGAACAGTCGGCGGACCATGGGCCAAATGTTTGAAAAAAATAAAACATTTAAATATGGAGCAATTTAGTTGTCAACGTTTGTCATGAATGATCATGAAAGTAGATATCTATACATATATATATATATATATATATAAATAAATGAGAAAGGCTCATAACATAATTTATGTCTCCTCAGGACACACACATACACACACACACAAGGGCGGCAATAAGGAGGAGTTACTGCTCCCATGGGGTGATTCAATAGGGGAGTGATTTTCACACCAGTTGCAGTGGCCGAAGGCCACTGCTATTGGTGTGAAAATCATGCAGGGAGTTGGCCCGCCCACCACTATCAAAGACAGAAAAAAAACAAAATGGCTGCCACTTCTTCACCACAGACAGTTGGCGGACCATGGGCCAAATGTTTGAAAAAAATAAAACATTTAAATATGGAGCAATTTAGTTGTCAACGTTTGTCATGAATGATCATGAAAGTATATATATATATATAATATATATATATATATATATATATATAAAAAAAAAAGAGAAAGGCTCATAACATAATTTATGTCTCCTCAGGACACACACACATACACACACACACACACACACAAGGGCGGCAATAAGGAGGAGTTACTGCTCCCATGGGGTGATTCAATAGGGATGTGATTTTCACACGAGTGACATGGCATGTGTTGCAGACTTGCAGTACAGCTGCACGAGGAATGCCAGAGAGAGTGAGTGGAGGGCTGAAGGCATCAGAGAACAGTCGGCGGACCATGGGCCAAATGTTTGAAAAAAATAAAACATTTAAATATGGAGCAATTTAGTTGTCAACGTTTGTCATGAATGATCATGAAAGTAGATATCTATACATTTATATATATATATATATATATATATAAATAAAAGAGAAAGGCTCATAACATAATTTATGTCTCCTCAGGACACACACATACACACACACACACAAGGGCGGCAATAAGGAGGAGTTACTGCTCCCATGGGGTGATTCAATAGGGGAGTGATTTTCACACCAGTTGCAGTGGCCGAAGGCTACTGCTATTGGTGTGAAAATCATGCAGGGAGTTGGCCCGCCCACCACTATCAAAGTCAGAAAAAAACAAAATGGCTGCCACTTGCTTCTTCACCACAGACAGTCGGCGGACCATGGGCCAAATGTTTGAAAAAAATAAAACATTTAAATATGGAGCAATTTAGTTGTCAACGTTTGTCATGAATGATCATGAAAGTATCTATCTATATATATATATATATATATATATATAAATAAATATAAGAGAAAGGCTCATAACATAATTTATGTCTGTCTCCTCAGGACACACACACACACAAGGGCGGCAATAAGGAGGAGTTACTGCTCCCATGGGGTGATTCAATAGGCCACTGCTATTGGTGTGAAAATCATGCAGGGAGTTGGCCCGCCCACCACTATCAAAGTCAGAAAAAAACAAAATGACTGCCACTTGCTTCTTCACCACAAACACACACATGCCCCACTCACACAGCACCAGACACACACACATGCCCCACTCACACACACACAGCACCACACACACAAAAGCCAGAAAGACATATGGCTGACACACACTCAGCCTGACTCCCAGTGGCCTCAGCAGGACCTGTACTACAGCCACTGAGGAACAAAATGGCACTCAAAGGGTTAAGATAGGTCCTCATTGCTCAATTATTTCTTCACTGTCATCATTTGCCATACAACACAGAGGACAGGCAGCCATCAGGTACACACTTAACCCTCTGACAGCCACAGGGTTGTGTATCAAGCTTTACCCCTCGGGGAGTGTGTTCAAACCCTCACACTGTAAACTTGCATTTCCCTCCCACTTCTCCTCCTTCCCCAGCCTATTACTAACACTTTTCCACATTTGTCTTAAGCCCCGCCCCCCTACTCGCGATTAAGCCCCGACCACTTTTAACCCAAATTGCCCCATTGCTCTCTCCACATCAGCACCACATGAGGGACTCCACAAGTAAAAGTTCCCAGGTATTAAACACACATGCCCCACTCACACAGCACCAAACACACACACAAAGCCAGAAAGAAATATGGCTGACACACAGTCACTCACCCTGACTCCCAGTGGCCTCAGCAGGACCTGTAGTACAGCCACTGAAGGGTGCTACAGCACCAGGGGAACAAAATGGCACTCAAAGGGTTAAGGTAGGCCATCGTTGCTGAATTATTTCTTCACTGTCATCATTTGCCATGCAAGACACAGGAAAGACAGCCATCAGGTACACACTTAACCCACTGACTGCCACAGGGTTGTGTATTAACCCAGATTGCCCCATTTTGTCTGTCCACATCAGCACCACATGACTCCCTCCAGGGACTCCACAAGACAATGTTCCAAGGTATGAATACACTTCCCACTGCTGTTTAACTCTGACATGCCTCTCTATACCTTAACCATTTGAGTGCCAGAGGGGTGCACAACACAGCACACTCACTTAAACTGTAAGGATACAGGGCCTTATTTATCAAGCTGAAGAGCTGCAATTAAAACATTTTTTACAACTCTTATCAGCATATCTACATCACCAGGGCATCTGTCACACACTGTCTACATATCTGACATACGTCCATGTATGTGTGTGTGTGTCTCTCTGTATGTATGCGTTTCACAGTGTGTGTAACACGCTCTGTCTCTTTAAGTGCGTGTCTGTAACACTGCATATTTCTGTTTCACACAATGTCTCTCTGTGTAAATAATATGACGGGCAACGCCGTCCCACATTGCTAGTTTATTATAATAATAATAATAATGTAAAACCAACGGGTTGTACACCTCTCCGGACCCGTTATTGTGTGTTTTGTGTTTTTAACAAACTGACTGTATAACACACAATATTGGGGTCCATAAAGGTGTGCAACCCGTTGGTTTTACATTGTGTTGTGCGCCTCCCTGGCAGTCCATACTTGGAAATGGACATCAATTCTATTTTTATATTTTAGAAAATTATATTATAATAAATATATCCTTTCGTGATCATTCATGACAAACGTTACAACTAAATTGCTCCATATTACATTTTTTTGTTGTTGTTGTTAAGGCTGGGGAATCTCAGGGTGAGCCATTTCTTAACCGTTTGAGTGCCAGAGGAGTACATAACGTATTGCAAAGCAATGCATTTCTTACCCCTCTGGCACTCAAAGGGTTAAAGGCATGCATAACATGGCATAAGCTGCAGAATGTCGCCCTCTAGCGGTCACTTATGGCTCAGTATAAAAGCGCCCCACGTCGGAAACATAGTTACGTCATTAGTAGGCGCGCTGCGTCCAGTTTAGGGAGAATTGGCGGCTTGTGGACCTCGCTCCTGGTGTTTGCTGTTGGGTTACCGGCGTGGATAAGCAACAATCACCGAAGAGCGGTTTATTGTGTCACGGAAGCGGCTCTGAGCCGCCGCAGCCGCTCGCGATGGGGTTTCTCAAACTCATCGAAATAGAAAATTTCAAGTCTTACAAGGGACGCCAGATCATCGGGCCTTTCCGCAGGTTCACCGCCATCATTGGTCCGAATGGATCCGGTGAGTCCCCCGGAAAACTGAATGTGGGAGAGAGATGACACGGGAAGGTGCATTTAGATTCAGGGATATATACATGTACAAAATGGAGCAATTCTGTACAACCCAACTGCACCATAGGCAGGGCCGGATTTACATCTCAGGAGCTTGTAGGCACAGAAATCTGAAGCGCCCCCCATATTGACCACCTCCACTGGACACCTACACAACGTTCCAAATCTCCACATTACTCCCCACATAACCATATTGCCCCCTGTAAGCTCCAACTTGCCCCCATGAACTCCAACTTGCCCCCATCAGGTCCACCTTGCCCTTATCAACTCCAGCTTGCCCCCACCATCTGCAGCTTTGGCCTTGCAGTGCCCCCATCAACTCCAGCTTTGGCCTCGCATTCTCCAGCTTTGGCCTCGCATTGCCCCCATCAACTCCAGCTTTGGCCTTGCATTCTCTAGCTTTAGCCTCGCATTGCCCCCACCATCTCCAGCTTTGGCCTCGCATTCTCCAGCTTTGGCCTCGCTTTGGTCTAGCATTCTCCAGCTTTGGCCTCACTTTGGTCTAGCTTTGGCCTCGCGTTCTCCAAGCTTTGGCCTCGCGTTCTCCAAGCTTTGGCCTCGCGTTCTCCAAGCTTTGGCCTCGCTTTGGCTTTGCAATCTCCAGCTTTGGCCTAGCGTTCTCCAGCTTTGGCCTAGCGTTCTCCAGCTTTAGCCTCGCATTGCCCCCATCAACTCCAGCTTTGGCCTCGCATTCTCCAGCTTTGGCCTTGCATTGCCCCCATCAACTCCAGCTTTGGCCTTGCATTCTCTAGATTTAGCCTCACATTGCCCCCACCATCTCCAGCTTTGGCCTTGCATTCTCCAGCTTTGGCCTCGCTTTGGTCTAGCATTCTCCAGCTTTGGCCTCGCTTTGGTCTAGCTTTGGCCTCGCGTTCTCCAAGCTTTGGCCTCGCGTTCTCCAAGCTTTGGCCTCGCGTTCTCCAAGCGTTGGCCTCGCGTTCTCCAAGCGTTGGCCTCGCGTTCTCCAAGCGTTGGCCTCGCGTTCTCCAAGCGTTGGCCTCGCGTTCTCCAAGCGTTGGCCTCGCGTTCTCCAAGCGTTGGCCTCGCGTTCTCCAAGCGTTGGCCTCGCGTTCTCCAAGCGTTGGCCTCGCGTTCTCCAAGCGTTGGCCTCGCGTTCTCCAAGCGTTGGCCTCGCTTTGGCTTTGCAATCTCCAGCTTTGGTCTCGCAATCTCCAGCTTTGGCCTCGCGTTCTCCAGCTTTGGCCTCGCATTGGGCCCCATCACCTCCAACTTGCGCCTCTCATTGGGCCCCATCACCTCCAACTTGCGCCTCGCCCCCATATCAGTTTCCTACCTCCCTGGTGGTCCAGCAGCAGGAAAAGTCTATGCCTCCTTCTGCACAGACTGTATAATTTTGCTCAATAATGCAGAGCGCTGGGAGATGATGTAATCTCCCAGCGCTCTGCATTGCTTAAGAGCTGACGAGGGAGCTACAGCATACAGGTCTGTGCCGAAGAAGGCACATATCTTACTTTGCGGCTGGTTACTGCTGCCACTGTGCTCGGTGCGAGCGCTGTGAAAAAAAATATTAAAAAAAAAAAAAAAAAAAAAAAAAAAAAAAAAATTTTCAGTGATAGGCGCCCCTCTGTGGGGTGCGCCTGTAGGCAAATGCCTACTCTGCTTTATGGCAAATCCAGCCCTGGCTATAGGGTACAATAACATTTCCCCAAGGAGTTTAGAACTCCCTTTTACATACATTGAAAATGTTAAGAATACTTGATGCATTCTGTGGTGCACTTAGTTTGCTTCACAATTTCCCATTTTTTTTTTTACGTATTGCATGTATTACGTATTGTAATGTCTTATTTCTTCTATGTCCCCAACATGGCGATAAGACAAAATGGGATTGCCCCTCCCTCCAGCTGGCGCAGGAACCAATGAAAATTAGTTAAAAATGGGTCTCCCCGCTTGGCTTGTCAGTCCTTTTTTGCGACAGCAGGAGCAGCGTGTTGGTGTTAGCACAAAAATAAAGAAAAGTTATCGGGAGGGCTGCTTTTAAGGCTGCCGATTCAGGGCAAGGGAGCCCTGAAGCCCTGGTTTAGCTTCGGCTGGCCGGGGGAGCAGCGATGAGGGTTGTGTGAGGATTCCTCCGGGCAGCCTCAGGTTACAGGGAGCAGTGCTGCTGAGACGCTGGGTACGGGAGAACCGGCAAATCCTGGTGGGAGATTCAAACAGAGGCTAAGGTAAGGCTTCTCTTTATATGGGATCAGTGATGTGGGAGGCCTCTGCGTTCCAGGCTGGAACGCAAGCCAATACACATTTAAACTCCATGAGTTTTCTCTTACTTCAGGTCTCCATATTTTAAATGCGGTTATTAAAAGTTAAATTTTAGTATTGTTTTTTGGTTCGCTTAATTATTGTCATGGCTGCCCCTAAGCCTTCCACTACCCCTGTTGCAAAGGAGAAATCTGTGGACAAGGAAGAAAAAGTTAAGCAAAAAACTTGCTTAAAGGGATAGTAATACTTTGTTTTATCTTTATTTTAGTTTGTAGGCATTAAAAAAACATGAAGACCGATATAAGTCTTATCTCTCAAACCTTTAAGAATTATATCGTTCTTCATGTTTTTTTAATGCCTATAAAATAAAGATAAAACGAAGTATTACTATCCCTTTAAACTGTGAAGCTAAGTTATCCAGTACTGAATCCTCTAAAATTTGTGCAGAATGCCTGAGAAAAGCAGCTAATCAGGCTATTCCAGACCAGTTCCAGAGCTTCCTGTCATGGATGAAATCTTCCATGCAGGAAACACTTTCAGCCATGCAACAGACGCAGCCTTAAAAGAAAAGGCTAAGAATGGAAGATCCTGAAGAGGGAACCTCTAACAGGATGGAGGAAGCAGAATCAGATAGCATACAAGAGATTCTGTCTGCCTATTCCTCCCAGGAAGAGGGGGAAATCAGAGGGTGAAGGAATATTCAACATTGACAAAATGGACATATTATTAAAAAATGAGACACTGGGTCTCGCAGAAGAGCACAAGGAACAGGATGTCCTGGATACAGCTTCTTTGGGTAACAAAAAACCTGTACGGGTATTCCCAGTTCATCATGTAGTTTCGGATGTTATAAAAGCAGAATGGAATAAAAGGGTATCGACGTCCAAAAAATTTACCCTTTTAAGGAAGAGGATACAACATTATGGCTGTCTCCTCCCAAGGTTGATGCTCCAATTGCACAGCTATCAAAGAGGACAACGCTTCCTATGGAGGATGGGTCTTCACTCAAGGATGCAATGGATAGACTGCTAGCACCCTGAAAAAGCAATTTTCTTTTCTAGGTCAGTCCCTGAAAATATCTACAGCTCTAACCTGCATATCACGGACCATCAGGATCTGGTTAACAGAACTAGAAGATATAAAATCGAAAATTCGGTATCCAGATCTAAGCTATTAAAGGAAGTGTCCTTCATAAAAGATGCAGTGGGGTTTACATGCGACGCCTCTATGGACGCCATCATGCTTGCTGCAAGATCATCATCCCTTTTGGGATCTGTGCGCCGTGCCCTATGGCTCAGAGCTTGGGGAGCTGACGCCTCTTCAAAATCAAAATTAATATCCTTGCCGTTTACTGGAGCCATGCTATTCGGAGAACAGCTGGAGGATCTCATTAAAAAAGTATCTGGAGGAAAGTCAGTTTCTTCCCCAAGATCTAAGACACAAAGGATCACCTAGTAGACCCTCTTTTAAGACAAGATAACAATCCTTTCAGGAAAACAGGAGGTTTCAGCAAGGCAAATTCTATGAACACAGGAGACAAACAGTCTCGGGGGACTAGACCAGCCTTCAGGAAGGAATCCTTTCGAAGAAACCAAGTTAAGAAATTCACAATGAGGGTCGGTGGGCCCTGCCTCTAGGACCAGTGGGGGGCAGACTTCAGCTATTTCTACCTCACTAGAAGCAAAAGACCACAGACAAATGGGTACTGCAAAACCTGGAGGCAGGGTACCCGCTAGAACTCGGTACAAGGCCAAGCAAAAATATCTTCAAATCATCCCCAATTCCATTGGGTCCGAGGAAAAGGGAAGAGTTAATCTGTTCAATTCAAACGCTAGAACAAAATTGTCATTCAGCCAGTTCCAGACCACCAGAAAGGAAAAGGGATCTATTCCATAATTGTTCTGGCTCCCAAAACAAATGGAGGTTACAGAACAATTTTAGACCTAAAATATCTGAACCAGTTCATAAAATATCAACCCTTCAAGATGGAAACTGTAACCTCAGTCCTCAGAACAATTAACCCAGGGGATTGGATGGCAACATTAGATCTAAAAGATGCCTATTATCATATAGTCAGGGAATCTCATCGAAAATTTTTGAGATTCCAATTGGCACACCAGCATTGGCAGTTCAAGGTAATTCCCTTTGGGCTGTCATCAGCCCCAAGGGTATTCACGAAAATTCTGGCAGTATCCTTGAAACAGTTAAGAAGGGAAGGAATAACTATCATCCCTTATCTCAACGACCTATTGCTTCTAGCGAACAATCTCAATCAAGCAAAACAGGTAATCAGAACCCAGGAGTATCTACAGTCCTTGGGATGGGTTCTGAACAAGGGAAAAAGCCAGTTGACGCCGTGTTAATCTCTAACCTTTCTGGGGCTCATATTAGACATCATCAACAACAGAGCATCATTGTCACACCAAAGAATCCTCAACATCTCTTCCAGAGTACAGAGTTTCAGTTCAAAGCCTACCCAGACCTCACAGGACTCACAGGGAGCTTCATCAATTCAAGTGGTCCCTTGGGCTCGATTTCACATGAGGCCAGTCCAAAGATGGTTCCTAAAAAATTGGAACAAGGATTCGATCAACATGACTTGGCAGATCAAGTTGACTCCAGGAGTAAAGAGACATCTAAAATGGTGGACATCCCTAAAGAACCTGAGGAAAGGCTTCTCCTTCCTGGATCAGGAATGGGAAACAGTCACTACGGACGCCAGCCTGACTGGCTGGGGAGGTCATTGGAGGGAGATATCCGTACAAGGAAGCTGGAAGGAACCAGAATGAAGTCTACACATAAATATTCTGGAATTAAGAGCAATATTCTACTGCTTGACAAGCCTAAAGAAGTACTTAAAGGGATAGTAATACTTCGTTTTAACTTTATTTTATTTTGTAGGCATTAAAAAAACATGAAGAATGATATAAGTCTTATCTCTCAAACCTTTATGGTTTATGAGATATTCACAAGCAAAGTTCCCCTCCCCGCCCCTTTTACCTAGTGTAAGCCATCTCTTCTCAGATGTGAATCTGGTTGTAAGACCAGACAGATAACAGCAGGGGACAATTTTCTTTGTATGAAAACAATGAAAGCCCTTCCCCCCTTGACAAGTTTTTCAGCTTTTTCCATTATCTTAATTGAAGATTGTCCCTCTCTGCAGTCTACCTGGGCATCTCCCTTCTGATCTGGTTGAACGGGGGGGGATACTTTGTTTGTGAATATCTCTTAAACCATAAAGGTTTCAGAGATAAGACTTATATCATTCTTCATGTTTTTTTAATGCCTACAAAATAAAGTTAAAATGAAGTATTACTATCCCTTTAAAAACAGGTCAGTCAGGATTCAGTCAGACAACATTGTAGTATTATGTATATCTGGAATCAGGGAGGACTGGGAAACCCATTGCTAAGCAAGGAAGCAGACTCCTGAAATGGAGGGAATTAAATCTAACACAATTATCGGCATCCCAGAGAATCAAGACATCACAGCAGATTTTTTAAGCAGAAACATCCTGGACCAAGGGAACTGATCCTTAAACAAGGAAGTCTTCAAGGAAACTGTAAAGATGGGGTCAACCATCAATCGATCTAATGGCAACAAGCGAATACAAAATGCAGAGCATTTCTTTCACGCAAATACCATCCACTAGCAGAGGGGGTGGATGCAATGTCAATAAGATGGAGTTTCAGTCTAGCCTACATTTTTCCTCCCATACCGATGATTCCACTGGTCCTAAAGAAAATAAAGAAGGACCAGGCCAACATAATGATAGCTCCGGAGTGGCCAAGGAGGATCTGGTATTCGGAGTTGAAAAACCTTTCAGTGGACCTTCCCTGGAGACTACCGAACAGACAGGATCTCCTCCATCAGGGACCTATCTTTCATCAGAATCCAGGGTTCTTCAGATTGATGGCATGGAGGCTGAGAGGACATCACTGAAGTTAAAAGGTGTCAGATTCAGTCATCAGCACTATAATAGCCGGAAGGAAAACATCCACGTCAAAAACCTACTTCAGGATATGGAGAATTTTCAGAAAGTGGTATCAAAAAGGGCTAGATAGATCATCTCTCTCTGTGTCAAGCATACTTGATTTTCTTCAAGAAGGCTATGACAAAGTGTTAAGGCCAGCCTCATTAAAGGTTCAACTGTCTGCTATTTCTGCCATATTCGCAGAACATTTTGCAGAAGCATATGTAGTGAAAAGATACATTAAAGCAATAAGTAAAACCAGGCCAAGACTAAAGTGTATCATACCTCCCTGGGACTGGTACTCAAGCAATTGGCAGTCACTACAAAATTAGAACCTTTGGATAAGATTCCAATTAAGAACCTTACATTGAAGGTGGTTTTCCTAACAGCCATAACCTCAGCCAGGAGGGTGAGTGATTTACAAGCTTTATCTTCAAAATCACCATATCTAGTATTGCATCAAGATAAGGTGGTCCTTGGAATTCGACCTGAATTTCAAAGATCGCGATCTCGGCACTGCTAAAGAGCTGCCGTTTGTTATGTGGACCGAATTCCAAATCTGTCCACTAGATGGCAGACTTGGCTGAAACAGCCAGGAAAAGGGAACTATACTATATTTTACATATGAATATCTCCCAAACCATAAAGGTTTGGGAGCTAAGACTTCTATCATCTTTCAAGGTTTTTTTAAGGGCTACAATATAAAATAAACTTATTTTCAGGTATTACTATCCCTTTAACCCTTTGAACGCCAGAGGGGTACACAACGCATTGCGTTGCGTGCCCCTCTGGCGCTCAAAGGGTTAAATGTGCCAGTTTTGGAAACATTGCAACACCATCATTTATTACAAATATATGTATTGTTTTCTATGCCACAGCAGGGAACAAAACCTGTTTGCTTTGTATTATGATTGTCATAATTTTTCCCAATTTAAGTCTTTGGTGGAGCAATCAAAACTTGCCCTCAAATTATTACAGATCAGAACTGCATGTGATTCTGTTGCTAGTTGTACTGAAAATGGCGCTAACCACCCCTTGATACATTCTTCTCTATCAGGGTAAAATTAGAGACATTTTGGGGCAAAAACCAATTGAAATTGTAGTCCACCAACAGCTGAAGGGCATCAGGTTTCCCAGCCCTGGACTAGGATATTGTAGTAACTCCTTACTGTATCCTTGTGCACAGGGAAGTCCAATCTTATGGATGCTATCAGCTTTGTGCTGGGAGAGAAGACAAGTAACCTGAGAGTGAAGACTCTGCGAGATCTTATCCATGGTGCCCCAGTTGGGAAGCCTGCGGCAAACCGAGCTTTCGTTAGCATGGTGTATTCTGAGGATAGTGGTGAGGACAGGGTCTTCTCAAGAGTCATCGTAGGTAAGCTTCAGCCAGTTAACTCTGTATTGCCCTAACAATCTGATTTAAAGGGATAGAAATATTTCAAAATAAAATCAGCTCCAATTAATCTTCATAGTGTTTGGTCCATGGAGAGTGTTATTTCTGTACTGTCAGAGCTGTAGTTCAAGAGTAATTGAATGATAAAGTATCCCCCTCCCGCCCCTTTTACTGATGTAACACTGCTCACCTCAGAGCAGCAAGACTGTCTGGATAGATCGCCGAGAGGGACTATCTTCAGTGATCATAAGGAAAAACCTGTTAAGGGGGGGCAGGGTTTTCTTTATGATCACAGTAAGAAGATTGTCCCTTGCTGTGACCTGTCCGGTCAAGAGACCAGATTCCATATCTGAGGGGAGGTGACTTACACTAGGTAAAAGGGATGGGAGGAGGATACTTTCTCATTCAATTACTCTTGAACTACAACTCTGACGGTATTGAAAGAACACTCTCCATGGCCCGAATACTATGCAGATTAATTGGAGCTGCTTTTATTTTGAAACATTACTAACCCTTTGAGCGACAGAGTGGTACGGAACGCATTGCTTTGCAATACGTTCCATACCACTCTGGCATGCAAAGGGTTAATACAGTAATGCTCAGTATTTCTGCTTTGTTGGACCTCTTCAGTTAGACACAAAACCTTTGTGGAACCCACTAATCCTGAGGGTGCTAGGTATTGCTTCATATTGCTAAATAAAAGAGGAAAATCCTACTGTTTTGAGAAATCTAATCTGAAAACATTTTTGAGCAAAGCCGCATTCTTTTCAGTGTAATATATTAATTACCTGTCCATTGTATGTCTGTACTGCTGCTCTTGGTATCTACAGTTATGGATGGCGTTTGTCGCTGACAGGTACACTCCATAGACGGTAATATTGGTAGGTCTTGAAAATATTGTAACAAAAATAAAAAATGCAGTTTTTTTGTCCATTAATATCTCCTAGTTTGACGGTTCAGTTTGCAGGCAGCTTTCCCCTTGTAACGTAGTTGATATTCCGATTATACGTCCTATCGTGCTTTGTTAAGCTTGTTCTGCTCTCCATTAGGTGGATCATCTGAATATAAAATCAACAACAAAGTGGTACAGCTGTCGGAATACAGCGAGGAACTAGAGAAGCTGGGAATCCTTATAAAAGCGCGGAACTTCTTGGTTTTCCAGGTGCAATTCCACAGATGAGGTTGTATGTGGAGTAAGATAAAGTGCCCTATACAAATAAGGGTAGTAAGTTAGTTTTGCCAAAATGCCAGGTAGGAATTCAGGTGAGGAAGTCACTTGAACAGGAGAGAACATTCAATTTCCTATATTATTCAATGGAACATCTGTACAGTGGCGTAACTATAGGGGTCGTAGCTGCGACTGGGCCCGGCCTCCCCCTGCGACCCCCTTGCCTGACGCCCGCAATTAAGTAATGCAGAGTGCTGGGGCTCTGCATTACGAGAGTACCGGTCTGCCAGAGGGAGATCGGTATTCCCTCCGGAAGACCGGCACTCTCATAATGCAGAGCACTGAGAGATGACATCATCTCTCAGCGCTCTGCATTACTGAAGAGGACCGCGCGGGGGCGAAGAGGTCTGTGCAGAAAGAGGCACAGACTTGTCCTCTGCCACTGGACCACCAGGGATGTAGGAGATTGGGGTGCGATGCAGTAATTCTTGCACTAGGGCCCCGTGGCTTCTAGTTACGCCTCTGCATTAAAGCGATAGTATTGTCTTTTTAAATATAGTTGCCTGAGCCGTCTGTATATTAAGAGGAACATATTGCGCTGTGTCTAAGTGCTTACTACTTTGTAGTTCAAAAGTTATGAAGCTCTGAAGATCCATCGCCCACGCCTTTCTGGCCGCCTCCCGCGGAATCTGAGATCGGGTCGTGCGACTCGACGGCTGCAGCAATGGACAAACTCGGTAAGTATAAGGGAAATCCCGCCCCCTTGATGGAGGGCAGGATTTCCCTTTGCTTACTGAAGATTGTCCCTCTCTGCAGCCTTCCTGACCAGACTGCATCTTCTGAGTGACGTTGGGAGAAGGAACAGGCGATGGATCCTCAGTGCTTTATATCTTTTGGACTAAAAAGTAAGCGTTTAGACATCGCGCAATCTGTTCCTTTTAATATACAGAAGACTTGGGCAACTAATTTTAAGTAGGCAATACTGTCACTTTAAGACAGGGTTGAGAACCTGAGGTACTTCAGCTCTTGTGTTATATTACAATTCTCATGGATGGTTTAATAGAAGCAAAGAGAAGATATTGCTCATGAGAACTTACACTCTGCAGCAGAGATGGGCACTGCGGGATGATTTAATAAAGCCATTGGGTCTGGCTGACTATACATTTAACCCTTTAAGTGACAGAGTAGTACACATCACATTAGCAGAAAAAGAGGAGAAAGCTCACAGCGCTTACTCACCATAAAATACCCATATCATACTATAAATTAAATATAAAAATAAAGTTAGAAATAGATAGCAGCAAGGAATGAGGTTTCTCCAGTCCCCCTGACATTAGGCCTAAACCCAAAAGTGAAAACACATACAAAAAAGACAGTCCTGCGCTACTCTATATGCTGTGCACATAAGTGCCCTGTATTTAGCATATGTAATAACTTAGTAAATCTAAGTGAAAATAAGTGAGAATTTCGTCCCACAAATTGGCCAATCCGTGTGTAAGCTTACCACCACGTCAAGGTATCTTACTTTACGGTAAGTCCTACTCTAATACACCTATAAAGACCCCATCTGAATTAAAAACACATTCTCTGAAGAAAGACGTTATAATAAACACGTCAGTGGGGACCCTTTAATTATCATTTTGATGTGTTTATTTCTTGTGGGTCCCAGTGTAATGCAATTAAAAACAGACATACAACAAGATATCATGGTGCCTGTGATTCCTTGTTTATATTTTTTCTGTCTGTTATCCAATGTGAGGTCCTCATTGGTTGCCCTGTGTTAAGCCCACCCAGTATGGCCTTTTATATACTGGGCTCCTGCACCCACACATTGCCCTTTTGTGGTGTTCCTGTGCCAGTGCTACTTTTGTTTATGAAGTTTCCAGTGTACCGACTTGGCTTGCCTGACTACTCTCCAGTTCCTGCGCCTGTGTACCAACCCGGACTGACTGACTATTCTTCAGTGTTCGTTCCTGTGTATTGACCCGACCTGGCTGACGTTCCTGCTACCGTGTACTGACCCGGATTGGCTGACATTCCTACTCCTGTGTCCTGATCCGGCCTGGCTGACGCTCCTGCTCCTGGACTCCAACTTGGCAGATCTCCGTTTTGGTCCTGGTTGCCTCGGCGACATTCTGACTTCCGGTGCCTTACCTTGTTTGGCACCTCTGCACCCGCAGGCTTGCCTAGTATTGTCCCATTTTGGCTCTACGGAGCGCCTCTGGCCTAGTCCTCCATTCTGCAAAACCGTTTGCAAGTGTTGCCTCCGTGATAGCACCGGTACATTGTGATTGGCTACGCTCCACTCTGTCAAAACTGGTTGCAAGTGTTGCCTCTGTGATTGCACCGGTACATTGCCATTGGTTACGCTCTACTCTGTCCAAACCGGTTGCCAGTGTTGCCTCCGTGATTGCACTGGTACATTGCCATTGGTTACGCTCTACTCTGTCAAAAACCGGTTGCAAATGTTGCCTCCGTGTCAGCACCGGTAGCGCTACTGTTTACTTCAGTGGACTGGTACTCGCTGTGAAGTCTGTCTTTGGCGTGTTTATGAATCAGCGCAATACCTTCACATATGGGACTGTCTTCCAATCTTGATGAACATTAACTCCTGCATTGCTGAAACCTGGAAACCTTATCTGCCTGACCCGTGTCAAGATAAACTGTTTGTCTCCTATATTTGTGCTGGACCTGTGTGGGCCTAATTTACCTGTTGTGTGTCTGTACTATAAGTTGTATATTACAGGACCTGTGAGGGTTCTTTGTGTATTATTGTATTTAATAAAACCGTGTTTTTTTATCCTAACTCTGTGTCCGTGAGTCAAACAGTTACACAAGACAAAAAAACCAAAATAGGTATAGAGGGAGGACTTACCTGATACATGGCCCATAAGGGCCTGCACTGAAAACTATGTTCCATAGTCATGTGAGGAATGGATGATACCAAACAGGCAAGGGGGATTGAATACTGGAACAGGCCAAAAAGCCTTGTTCTTAAAGGCAAAGTGAGAAAGAAAAAAGAATGATGAAATGAAGTAATCACGTGTTTTTATATATTTGTGAGTAAATTGGATACAATTTTTAATTTTTTAAATTTTTAATTTAGATGGGGTCTTTATAGGTGTATTAGAGTAGGACTTACCGTAAAGTGAGATACCTTGGCGTGGTGGTAAGCTTACACACGGATTGGCCAATTTGTGGGACGAAATTCTCACTTATTTTTACTTAGATTTGCTAAGAGTTATTACATATGCTAAATACAGGGCACTTATGTTCACAGTATATAGAGGAGCGCAGGACTGTCATTTTTTGTATATAGTACACATCATGCATTGCATACCCCTCTGGCACTCAAAGGGTTAAAAGGAATAGTTATATTTCAAAATAAAAGCAGCTCCAGTTCATATTCATAGTATTTGGTCCATGGAGAGTGTTATGTCAATACTGTCAGAGTTGTAGTACAAGAGTAATTGGATGATAAAGTATCCCCCTCCTATCCCTTTTACCTAGTGTAAGCCACCTCCCCTCAGATGTGGAATCTGGTCTCTTGACCGGACAGATCACAGCAAGGGACAATCTTCTTACTGTGATCATAAGGAAAACCCTGCCCCCCCTTGACAGGTTTTTTCTTATGTTAATTGAAGATTGTCCCTCTCTGCGATCCATCTGGACACCACCTTTCTGAGGTGAGCAGTGTTACATCAGTAAAAGGGACGGGAGGGGGACACTTTATCATTCAATTACTTCTGTACTACAGCTCTCACAGTATTGAAATAACACTCTCCATGGCCCAAATACTATGATGATTAATTGGAGCTGATGTTATTTTGAAACATTACTATCCCTTTAAAGCAGAACTGCTATATATCTTTGCAGAGAAGGAATGGTGCATGTGTTATATACAATGCATCATCCTGGCAGTGGGGATTGAGCCATAACTGATTCATTCTTTGTCCAGTTGTCTAAGATGGGAAAGAAACAAGGAACAGCCAGAAAAAGCCCTTTGTCAATTTCTTTCCCATATAACCCTTCTCTACCCCAGTTAGAACATCCTGAGCTGTACATGCCTAGTTATGTCATCCATATAGCAGACGTGTGTGTGTGTTCCATCATACAGCAGACAAATTGAGATAAGTGTAAAATGACCGGGACGTGGGAGGAGATGGAGCTTATGGAGCAAGAGAAAAGAAGGGGGTAAAATGACTGGGACATGGGTTGGGGGGAATGAGCTTAGGGGCAAGAGAAGAGAAGGGGTGGAATTAAGGCACCCAAATGTGTGTAAGAGAGAGCGGAGAATGAGGGAAACTGTCTAAACATTTTGAATGCCAGCTGTCTAATAATATAGTGGACATCCTTCTGGAATCCAAAGGGCTAAAGAACTGTTAAGGTGAGTGACTGCTTCCACACCCCAGTTAAACCAGTTGGCACACTGACACACTCAATCTCTCTGAAATGCTCAAATTGGTATGAGATGGCCAAAACAAATAGCAGGAGCTATAGGACTGTCATCCTGCCCAGGCGTAATGTTTTGCTCACAATGTCATATACAGATGACATATCCTTATCGCATCATATTGATCCTGCCTAGACGACAGTCCAACAAGGAAGTGTCAGGAGATTCCTCTCAATGAGAGAAGCAGCTTAGCTCCAGTACGTTTTGTCCTCCTTTGGCATAATCAGTGAGGTACTGCTCTTGTTTCTTGGCCCTCAAGCCAAAATAATTGCAAACTCCAGATCTAGAGAGTATCAGAATGTTAGGGAGCATGATGGATGCAGCTCATCACAAACAGCGCGTTATCAGAAAGAACAAATTGGCTCAGCTCTAGAGTAAAGCGGAACTACCACTGAATAAATTTTGTCCCAAATAATTACCCATCTGGTGACTAGCTGCTCAGTAGTGCTAGTCACCAGAATTATTACCTGGTTATTGAGAATTCTATACCGCTCATGGGACTGACAGCCAGGAAACAGCGCAGACATCTTTCCATAGTGACGCCTGCGCTGTCAGTTCCAGCCGGCTCTAGGAGGAGTTGCTAGGAGCCGTTCGCTCCAAAATGGACTGACAAAACAGGCGCGCAAACGTCATTATAGAAAGATGTCTACACTGTTTCCTGCCTATCAGTCTGTGAACAGCGTAAAATTCTCATTAACCAGGTAATATTTCTGGTGACTAGCGCTATTGAGCAGCTAATCGCCAGATGGGTATTTATTTGGGACAAATTTATTCAGGGGTGGTAGTTCCGCTTAAAATAATCTGCACTATAGGAGTTAAATAAAGTACTCAAATTCCCAATAATTTAAATGGGGATTTTTAACCCTTGAATGCTACAGAGTTATCTAACACACTGTAGCATTAGAGGTTAAAAGGTCACCATTTAAATCAGTGGACATTTTTATTTACATCCTACATTGCAGTTGGTTTTTGGGAGAAATGCTTCTTTATGCATAAGTTCAATTTGTTCTGTCCTTTTTACTTAGGGAGCAGTGGAGTCCATTGCTATGAAAAATCCCAAGGAGCGCACAGCCTTGTTTGAGGAGATCAGTAGGTCTGGAGAGCTGGCGCAGGAGTATGACAAACGCAAGAAGGAGATGGTAAAGGCAGAGGAAGACACACAGTTCAACTATCACCGTAAGAAAAACATCGCTGCTGAAAGGAAGGAGGCCAAGCAGGAAAAGGAAGAGGTTTGTGCGTTTGGTCTGAGCTAACGTACATTGACACGACATGCAGGGTAGATTTAAATTAGAACTAACGTAACTTGTGTTTTTGAAAATGGATTCAAAATCAAATTAATTTGTTAACCATTTTACTTTAAACAATAGTGTGAGATATTTTGCTTTGTCGCTTTATGTAAATTACATCGCATTGGCTGCCTGTCTGTGAGATAGCTCAGCGGTAAATGCCCTGACTGCAGAGCCTGCTCAAACCGCAAGATTACGGGTTAAATCCCCTCTGGGTCAACTCAGCCATTAATCCTTCCCAGGTCGAAAAATGAGTACCATTGATTGGGTAATAACACCTATTATTCAGCTGCCGAATTGGTTAATTCTGAGAGAGTGAGCTGACGGCGCTTTGAGTCCCATTGGAAGAAAGACACTATATAAATACTAGTTGTTGTTCTTCTTCCATACTTTTCTCAACAGCCACTCCTGTCTGGGCAGACACACACCGCTCCCCCTCCTGCCCAAATGCTAACGTTCCACACTGCTACCCATTCCACCTGCCTCTCCCTCATGCCTGGATGCTAACATTCCACACAGCTCTCCCGCCTACCTCTACCTGCTGATTAGTAATAGACTTGCAGAAACTGACAATCATGCATGCCCTTTCATGGTAGATGGTCCCACTTGTGTAAGAGTGCCGACAGATGACATTTCCACTTTAACCCCATTGACATACCCGGACTGTCACGCTGGTCCAGCACTTAAGGACCAGTGACTGTCCTGGTACGTCACATACTTTTACTCACCACGCTCCTGCAGAAGCGCGGTGAGTAATACCGGGGACTGAAGTTGATCGCTCCAAGACCCGAGCGATCTCTTTCAGTCCCTCATTCGGCGCACCGGCACACGTGATCAGTCACATGGGGCGGGACGTCGCACTTCCCTATCTGGTCCTTAAAGGACCACACACACCCCGGGACCGTTGGTCCTTAACCCCTTAGTGACAGATGACTTACCTGGTAAGTCCAGGAAGTCATTCGCTATAATGGAAAAAAAACCCCCAAAAACTGTAATTATAAGAAACATTCACATCCAGCCACGAACAATACATAGTATAAAAAATATTTTTAATAATTAAAAAAAAAATGGGGAGCGGGATTTTATACTTATTGATAAACCCCTTTTCTCATTGGGAGGGACACAAACGCAAGACAAATAAAAATAACTTTAGTTCAGCTGCACTAACCTGTATCGATAGAGTAAAAGCCTTATTCTTTTATTTTTAAAGAAAGCGTTACCAGGAAAAAATAAACATGAGACTTCATTTGTTTTCACGTAAGTCCTGGAGAGCATTTAAAATACAAAGTTACAAATTTTAACAAGGAAACAATAACAAAATGTATATACATAAATAAAAAAAGTATATACAATTACATGTTTGTAAACACAAAGAAGCAGTTTGTTTTTGGACTAGGAGAGAAGTGAGTAAATAAATTGTCAGATAGGCTTAGCATTAAAGCACATCATGTGACTTTTATATTCAGAGGCAAGTATAGTAAAGTTGATACCTTTTATTGGCTAACTAAGCAGATATAGGATGCAAGCTTTCAAGACCTCTTAAGGCTCTATTGCGGGAATGTTATACAGTTTATCAGTATAACATGCCTGAAGACGAGACCTATGGTTTTGTTAGGTCTAAGGGATGGAGGGTTTGTTAGTGGAGCTAACTGTGGCCTGGACTAAATTGCAATTGATAACTGTGTCACTGTTTTGTACCTTCAAATGTCCCCATATATTTTATTGGTAATCGGGGAGGTAAAACCAGTAATGTTATCAGTGCAAATTGCAAAGAGGATTTTTCTTTTTCCTCGTAGAATTAAATAATAAATTGCCAGTTGTATTTATTAAGTGAGTAAATGATGAATAACTGGTATCGTTTGTGGCATTCTCTGTGCAGGCTGAACGATATCAGAGGCTGAAGGATGAGGTGGCTCGCGCTCAGATCCAGATGCAGCTCTTTAAACTGTACCACAACGAGTCTGAGATTGAGAAGCTGAATAAGGAACTGGGCAGCAAGAACAAGGAGATAGAAAAGGACAAAAAGCACATGGACAAGGTGGAAGAGGAACTGAAAGAGAAGAAGAAAGAGCTGGGCAAGATGATGCGAGAACAGCAGTCTATCGAAAAAGAGATTAAGTGAGTGTAAAAAAATTAAAAAAAAAAAAAAAAAAATTACTTTTTGGAGAAACAACTGAAGGAAACAAGTGAAGCAAACCAAATTGTGTATAGGGGAGAAACAAAACTTCCAAAATACCTTGTGGTACTTCTGACCCTCCTCGAGTGCTAGCGTGAGTTCCAATACATTGTAAAGCAATGCTTTGTAGACCTCTCTAGTATTAAAGGGGGTGAAAACCATGTGTCCTGTTGAGGAACACCGCAACCATTGGGTAGAATTCATCCTACTGGGAGGAAGGGCACTTCATTTAAAATCTGGCTCCTCTTCACCTGCACTTTGGTTTTCAGTGACCTGCTTCATAGGAGGGTCAGGGACGTCCCCTGCTGTGGTTCTTTTAAAGGGATAGTAATACTTAATTATTACTAATCCCTATATAAAAGTTCTATTAAAAATAATTGCCCCCAGTGTCCTCTCTCAAACCTTTATGGTTTGAGAGATAATCGCTCCTAAAGTTCCCTCTCCCTCCCCCGAAGTCAACGTTGTAGCTGACTGAAGGGAAATCCGATCTTAAGATCATCTGGCGGCTCTGCAGTAGCGCCGCGCTCGCGTTAATAAAAAAAAATAAAAAATTTCACTAAAACTGTCTTCTACGTGTGTTTGCTGGGATAATATGGTCTGTCTCAGGGATAGAAGAGAAGAAAGGATCTTCCGCTTTCTGTGAACTTCATAAAATCACTTCTTTATTGTAGACCACACACAAGACACTATCGGACAGTAGTCTAATGCGTTTTGCACATACAGTGCTTACTCATAGACTGCTAGAGATTGTATGAAGTTCACAGAGTGCGGAATATTCTTTCTTCTCTTGTATTTCGTCCAGATGATGTGGCTCGTCTTCTCTCTTCCAGCGCAGTGTCTCATATGAGGTGGATGTTCGGGATTACAACTCCGTTCATCCCCATCCAGCAGTTGGTTTATTAGGGATTATGGGAATTGTAGCTAGAGGTCCAGCGTTTGATCTAACATGTTGTCTTCGTTATTTTTCCTTTCCCCCATGAAGAGAGAAGGACGCAGACCTGAATCAGAAACGTCCTCAGTACATCAAGGCCAAGGAGAACACCTCCCACAAGATCAAGAAGCTGGAAGCAGCCAAGAAGTCCCTTCAGAACGCTCAGAAGCAGTACAAGAAGCGCAAAGGAGACATGGACGAGTTGGAGAAGGAGATGCTTTCGGTGGAGAAGGCCCGGCAGGAGTTTGAGGACAGGATGGAGGAGGAGAGTCAGAGCCAAGGGCGGGATCTCACTCTGGAAGAAAATCAGGTTAGGGCCTGATGCGTAACTGTTTGCAGGAGTTTTGTCTTCACAAGTCATCGGGTTCTGTTGAATACCAATCACAATGCCGACTTCTGGAACGGATTGTTCTCATGTTGTGTTTCTGACTCATAGGTGAAGAAATACCACCGCTTAAAGGAAGAGGCAAGTAAGAGAGCTGCCACCTTGGCCCAGGAGCTTGAGAAGTTCAACAGGGATCAGAAGGCTGACCAAGATCGCCTCGATCTAGAAGAGAGGAAAAAAGTGGAGACTGAGGTATGTGCCAACTGTCCTTGGAGCATCTCTCACCTGACCTATTCGTTTGTCAAATATGTTTACTGTTAAGTAGAACTGTTTTTCAAAGGGATAGTAATGTTTCACAAAAACAACAGCTCCAATTAATCTTCATAGTATTTGGGCCATGGAGAGTGTTATTTCAATACTGTCACTTTTAGTACAAGAGTAATTGAATGATAAAGTATCCCCCTCCCGCCCCTTTTACCTAGTGTAAGCCACCTCCCCTCAGATGTGGAATCTGGTCTCTTGACAGGACAGGTCGCAGTAAGGGACAATCTTCTCATTTTGAGTATAAGGAAAACCTTGCCCCCTTAACAGTTTTTTTTCACTTTTTCCCATATAATCACTGAAGAGTGTCCCTCTGTGTGATCCATCCGGACAGTCTTGCTGCTCTGAGGTGAGCAGTGTTACATCAGTAAAAGGGGCAGCAGGGGGATACTTTGTCATTCAATTACTCTTGAACTACAACTCTGACAGTAGTGAAATAACACTCTCCATGGACCAAACACTATGAAGATTAATTGGAGCTGCTTTTATTGTGAAACATTACTATCCTTTTAAAGCAGAACTGTGTCTTAATAAGTGGCTTTTAATTTATGACCGTGGGTGTCATTCAAACATCAGTCCAGTATTTCAGTTAACTGTTTTGTTTGCATTTGACTTGTTTTAGTCCACTGCAGGTTTGTTTCGAACTCTTTAACCCTTTGAGTGCCAGAGGTATCCAAGTCGTTGCGTTGGATACCTCTATGGCACTTACATGGTTAAATCTGAGAACCAGGGTCCCTTTGCTCTGTAGGAGACTAAGAGTGAAGGATTTGAATGAATGTTTATAGATACAGCGCCAGAAGTGTACGCAGCACTTTACAATTTAAGGCTTTAGACAATACAGAGTTACAAGTACTTTGTAGAGTGAAACATTGGGTGCGAGGTCGCTGCCTGAAAGCTTACAATCTAAAGTGGTAATGGGAGACATACAGAGTAATTAAGGGTCAAGTGTGGAATACAGTGCTAGAGTTCTGGTGATGATAGGGGACACAAGTAGAGTAAATCACTTATAAGAGCGTTCTTTGTACAACATCAATGCCTTCTAGCATGTTTATCAGTATGAAAATCCCTTTTATGTATTTTTTACTTCAATGTCCCTTTCTTCCTTAGGCTAAGATCAAGCAGAAATTGCGTGAAATCGAAGAGAACCAGAAGAGGATTGAAAAGCTGGAGGAATACATATCTACCAGCAAGTAGGTTATTTCATCAACATCTCTAATGCTCTATAAGTGAGAGGCTGCTAGCAGGACATGTTTTTAGGATATCTCTGCTTGAGCACTGGTGAATCAGTGGCTCTGGCATTTTAATTGGTCACTTGTAATCAAGTAAGTATACGCTAAAATCCTGCAGCATTAACCCAAGTTGCTTACTCCTACACCAGGTTTATTCGCCGGACTGAATGCTTTTGGAGTCCACATTGCATGTCGTCCTCAACCAGATGCTGGCTAGTTGTGGATGATTGGAGTTGTAGCCCCGAGTAGCCGGAGAGGCAACAATCGGCTAACCTTGTGACCTTCTAATTGTCTTTTGTGCTATTTCCAGCCATATGTGCAAAGAGAAATTGAGCAATTCTCAGGCAAACTATTTGCAATGTGGAGGGGATAAAAGCATCACTGACTGTTCAATAAGATTTCTTATAAGGGGTGGGGGAACACGTAAGGTGCTTACTGCCGAGTACAGCAAGGGTACACCCACTTTTGAGAGATGCTCAGCTGAAAAGGTCAGAGTGGTGGAACCGTTCAGATCACGTTCTGTGGAGAACTGTTGCCTTAGGCTCACCTCTCCTATAGAAAACCACAGGAAGAACGGGAGCCAGATGGTACTGTTGTTAATTATTTAACCCTTTGAGCGCCATAGAGGTATGCAACGCATTGCAAATAAAATGTTGCATACCTCTCTGGCACTCAGTGTTATACAAAATCCAACAGTTTGATCTGTTGTAATTGTGGAATGAAGCACACCCACAGTAGAATTAGTTTTATTTATTCTTTTCTCCTGGTCCTGAAGGGGTTAAATGGGGCTTATAATCACCTTGAATGTTAGACTTCTCCAGCTCATTGTTGGTGACGTCTCTAGCATTCATCTGGTTAAAAAATTGTTCTATTAGATGACGGTGGTTTGCCCCGTAATTGCTTCGCTTTTCCATTTGTCCGTATGGCTTACTGTCTCCGGAATGTGGCATTGTCTCCCGTCCTTTTCTTACATAGCCTTCACTCCCACCCTCTGTAGACAATCGCTCGAAGAGCAGAAGAACCTGGAGGAGACCTTAACAGAGGAGGTGGAGATGGCTAAGAGGCGTATAGATGAGATCAACAAGGAGCTGAATCAGGTGATGGAGCAATTGGGAGATGCCAGGATTGACCGTCAGGAGAGCAGCCGGCAGCAGCGGAAAGCTGAGATCATGGAGAGCATCAAAAGGCTGTACCCTGGATCTGTGGTGAGTGTCAGGGGTTATTTCATCAACAACTGGTCAGGATCTGTATAATTGGGTGTGTAGAATACGGCGAGTCCCAAAGCTGAGCATTCTGGCAATTAAGGAGTAAATAACTTAAACTTTTTTTAATTGAGGTTTTTGCACCAGGTAAATCCTTTATCTATGTTGTTTTTTAAATTGTAAGTCTTCTGTTTTTATTTGAACCACACTGGGACCCACAAGCATTTCAAAGAAAGTATTTAAAGGGTCCTCCTCCGACTCGTTTCTTATAACAACTTTTCAGGGAATTTTACATTTAGATTTTTTTAGTTGTATTAGAGAAGGACTTGCCGCAAGTGAGATACCTTGGCGCGGTGGCAAGCTTACTCGCAACGTGGCCAATTTGTGAATACTAAAATCTCACTTATTTGCTAAGAAATATTATATATGCACATTACAGGGTGCATTTCATTTTGTATAGACAAGCGCGGGTTTGTCTTTGTCTGTGTTTTTGTTAGTTGCAGTTGAGTAATGGTGATCAGTTTCATCCTAATTTCTTTTTCCAACAGTATGGTCGCTTGATTGACCTCTGCCAGCCCACCCAGAAGAAGTACCAGATTGCAGTCACCAAGGTGCTTGGTAAGAACATGGATGCCATCATTGTGGACTCTGAAAAGACTGGTAGAGACTGTATCCAGTACATCAAAGAGCAGCGTGGAGAGCCAGAAACCTTCCTTCCTCTTGATTACTTGGAGGTAACAACTCTTTCCTGATACTACACCGGGCTAGTCTGATGTGTAAGGGTCGTAGAGATTCTGGAGATACATTTTCAGCGAAAACTATTTACTAGTTATTTTTCCAACAAAATACCATTCTTCTCTGTACTTAAGTTTGAGTGCCGTTGGCCTTCATGTTAAGGTGCTTGTCCTTCAAACATTTTGGAATGATCAGGCACATTGTCAGAAGCAGAGGGTGGTAAGCCACCAGGGCAGTGGCTCTGCCAACCTTACGACGCACTCAAGTCAATATTTATTTAATTACCACATATAACAAGGCATGTACAACTTCTGGTGTCCAGCTGTTAATATAATTTGCCAGCCCAAGGATGATGGGAGTGGTAGTCTCACAGCTTGAGTACTCCAGGCTGCCCCCACTCTTACACTTGGCTATTACACGGCATGTCAGGAGCGAATTTTATTTGTTTTGCCCCTCCAACCAAAAAAGCCAATCCTTGGCCCTTGATACAAAAGACCAGGGCTGGAAAAATTCAGTGACTTCCATTAGTCAGAGAAACAAAATGCTAGTCACAAGATGTTACTGATCCACAGATAAGCATACAGAGCTATAATGTTTTTTTACATAATACTTGATTTTTACTAGTTGGACAATTGGAAATCTCAAGCCCTGCACATGACATTTACACTTTTTCTACCCTATAGGTAAAACCCACAGATGAGAAACTCCGTGAGCTGAAGGGTGCAAAACTGGTGATTGATGTAATCCGCTACGAGCCGCCACACATTAAGAAAGCACTGCAGTATGCCTGCGGGAATGCTCTGGTCTGTGACAACGTGGAGGATGCACGTAGAATTGCTTTCGGGGGGCACCAGAGGCACAAGGTGAGCATCTGACATCCAGTGATTTTCATAAATTCAGAGGCTATTTCTCTTAGGTCAGGTTGAGGACGCATGGACTATGTGTTAACTGCCTCCCAATAAGAGGCAGGGCTTTTAAGCAAAAACATTGTTCTGACACTCTTGTCATCCTCCCCTTTATACTCTGCTTCGCCTGCAAAAGGGGCATTAGCAGCATGCTACTCTGTCTGCATTATTTTATAAATGACCTGCTCCCTTCTACAGTTATATAACATTACAAGACAAATTGTACACAAATCTATGCTTCTCTTGCTTCTTTGCAGCAGTATTGAACTAAGTAATTGCTTCTTTCTCCACAGACTGTTGCCCTGGATGGTACCTTGTTCCAGAAGTCTGGTGTAATTTCAGGAGGTGCCAGTGATCTGAAAGCCAAGGCCAGGAGGTGGGATGAGAAAGCTGTGGATAAACTTAAAGAAAAAAAGGAGCGCTTAACAGAGGAGTTGAAGGTGGAAGTTGATTGGGGAATTGATGGGGAAAGGGAGTGTGGTGCTTTCAAGGATTTGATGGACACTAAAATAAACTGATATTTGTATTGGGGATTGAGATATTTCTAATTGTGCCATGTGAAATCTTCATAATGACTTGCAGCACAATGGCTGGAGCAAATCGATCAAAGGAAAAAGGTCAAACCAAGGTCTCTTTATTTTACAGGAGCAAATGAAAGCCAAACGTAAGGAGGCAGAGTTAAGACAAGTTCAGTCCCAGGCTCACGGCCTACAGATGAGGCTTAAGTACTCCCAGAGTGACTTGGAGCAGACAAAAACAAGGCATTTGGCTATGAATATGCAGGTAAGTGAAAGCAAATTAAGAGAGACAGTTAAGGGCTGTGTATGAGAGAGGGGGCTGCATTCCATCAAGATGTATTAACCCATTGAGTGCCAGGGGGTATACAATGAACGCGAAGCATTCAAATCTTTAACTGCCAAGATGCCTTTGGGAAAAAAATGTAACAAATGTAATAGAAACTAACAAAAGCTTCAGGCATTCATAAATTTGGTTAACACTTGAGCTTTTGCCTGGTATCTTTCTTAAGACAGAGAATGCACATTTGTATGTATAAACACCGGAAAAGTAATTTGATTTAAATTATTTGACTTTTTTTTGTCCCCTTCACAGGAGAAATCAAAGCTCGAGAGTGAGTTGGCCAATTTCAACCCGCGCATCAATGACATCAAGAGGATAATCCAAAGCCGTGAGAAGGAGATGATGGATCTAAAAGAGAAGATGAATCAGGTGAGTAGAGGCGTCCGTTGGAAACGGCTGAGTCTCTAACAGGACTGGATATGACAGGTATACGTGTCTCTCAGGTGGAGGATGAAGTGTTTGAAGAATTCTGCAAGGAAATTGGAGTTCGGAACATCAGAGAGTTCGAGGAGGAGAAGGTTAAGAGGCAGAATGAGATAGCGAAGAAGAGGTATTATTCACTTGCTTCTGCCTAATTGATCGCTCGGAGTCTTCTACAATGGTTTTATAATGTGCTGCGCAAAGTTTAATCACTTACTGTTCAGTAGTTCAAAAAATATTAAGCTTAAATGATCCGCCTCTCGCCCCTTCTGGCCGCGTCATGCTGCCTGTTAGTGGACCGGATGGAGAGCGGTGAGGGACAATCTTCAGGAAGCAAAAGGAAAATCATGTCCTCCTTCATCAAGAGGATCAGAATGCTCCTTATGCACTGTGTTAAGATTGTCCCTCGCTGCATCCATCCGGTCCCAGGATTATAGATTCAGTGGGAGGTGGCAAGAAGTGTTTCCTACAGCAGTCGGTCATATCTTTCTATGTATTTTTTTGCATTAGAACTGCGGTTTCCTGTATATAGGGGTCGCCATTGAAGTCTCTCATGATAATCGATCTTCTTTAATAGAGCTGAATGGCTCATAAGGGTAATCTGTCTTGTATTCTAAACCAAAACAATTTGCAGTATACCGCGCTGCAGGAAAATAATGCAAAAAAGATAACTTATTGAAGGACACCTACCTAGTTAAAGCAGAACTTTCATCTTGTGTAAAGTCGCCCTCCAATAATTAAGCATATGGCAGCTAGCTTAAAGGGATAGTAATGTGTCACAAAAACAGCAGTTCCAATTAATCTTCATAGTATTTGGGCCAGTGACAGTATTGAAATAACACTCTCAGAGTTGTAGTTCAAGAGTAATTGAATGATAAAGTATCCCCCCCCGCCCCTTTTACCTAGTGTAAGATGCCTCCCCTCAGATGTGGAATCTGGTCCACAGACCAGACCGCTCACAGCAAGGGACAGTCTTCTTACTGTGAGAACAATGAAAACCCTGCCAGGTTTTTCCTTATACTCACTGAAAATTGTCCCTCTCTGCGATCCATCCGGACAGTCTAGCTGGTCTGAGGTGAGCAGTGTTACATCAGTAAAAGGGGCGAGAGGGGGATACTTTATCATTCAATTACTCTTGTACTACAACTCTGACAGTAGTGAAATAACACTCTCCAAAGTCCAAATACTATGAAGATTAACTGGAGCTGCTTTTATTATGAAACATTACTATTACTTTAATAATAGTCCTAGTAGATCTCAGAAGTACCCGATTCTGAATTAATCCTTAATCTTCAGAGACCGGAAGCCAGGCATCGGCGCAGACATCATGTCTTAGCGATGCCTGCGTGGTCAGTCCAGTCTCCTGTAGGAGGCATTGCAGTGTGCCATAAGGCACTGGAAGGGACTGACGGCACTGGTGCGCAGATGGCACTAACCTGGCCGTCAGTCTCCCGAAGAATGATTACTTTAATTTTCGCAATGTGTTGCACGCCCTTCCGATTCTTAAAAGGTTAAGAGCTAATTATTCCTTGAGTTCAATTCTCCATTAACCTCTTTGGTGCACAGTACGAGTTACATCTGTGTGAGTTCACTTTTGATGTCAGCAATAAGGACTTCCTGTTGCACCAAGAACTACTTATTTCCTTTTCTCTGCCTGTCCCTCCTTACAGGCTGGAGTTTGAAAATCAAAAAACCCGTCTGGGGATTCAACTGGACTACGAGAAGAACCAGCTGAAGGAGGACCAGGGGAAAGTGCAGACGTGGGAGCAGTCCGTAAAGAAAGATGAAAATGAAATAGAAAAACTTAAAAAGGTAGTGTGTGTGTACTTGTATTTTTTTTATACAAACTAGAGGTTCCATGCTTTCTACGGCAAGAATCTCATTTTTAGTGTATGTATGTAGCTCTCTATATCAAGGAAATGGAGTAACCAGTTATTGAATTGCCCACTGTGCAGACATTTTGGTTTTTTGAGGCCTTCTAATGAAGTGTATTCTCCAAGTGACATAACCATAACATTTTGGGCCCTAGCGCTAATAGGCCGCCGTGGGTGCATGGCTCTTTTTAACGGTACCATGTAGTTAGAAGAAGTACCAGGTAGGCTAATTCTGTAATGATGTAAATGCATTGCTAGTGGAATATGGTCCCATGTAATACCATATTAAAAAAACCAAACACTTTTTGGGAGTTGCTCAGACAGTGGGGGATACTCACTAAGCTATGATAAAGAGGTGATAAAGTGGAGATAACTTCTCCAGTGACGTCCCTTCTACAGTTCCTGTTGTTATATAGAGCCTATACACTAAGCTCTCCAAAGTTGAAGAAATCTTATTGGATAGGCCCCATATAATAACATAAGAACTGGAGAAGTGATAAACTGGAGGAGTCATCGCCACTTTATCACCGCTTAGTAAATCTACCCCCAACAGTTCTGCTCTTTCTGATGGGGGTCAGAATGACTTATGATATGAAAAGTATTCGTTCTGTATATGATCATGTAGCGAAATTGCTGTATATTTACAGCCACCAAGAAACAATGGTCCCATTTCTGATAATGACGCACAAATGCTAATTTTATAGAAACTGTATTTATGGAAAAGTATCTAGGATATGTAAAAGTTATGGTAATGAGGAAATCAGTACGAACACCAGTCACAAGACCACATTTTCTGATACACAGAGGGGGGAACAAAATATGTTAAATACACAGTAGTATCTATTGTAACGGAAGCTGAGAAGGGACCGGGTCACCTTCCGCCGTCATTCCCGGGTCTCTCCTTCTCGACACTGGACTGGCGCCATCGAGTGCACCGGTCGAACTTATCAACGTCCCGGTGGTCGACTCAAAGTGGCGTCGAACCCCGGGAGAACCGACTCTACCTCGAAGGATGCGGAACGTGGAGGAATCACGGGCTCTCGAACAATCGACCTTCGCAGAACCGGAGCAGGGAAAGTGTCGCAGGAACCAAGGTAGTGGCTGCCAAGCCATTCGAGCACTCCGGTGCTCGCCTCGAAGATTGTAACTGGAACAGGAAAACGCAAGACAGAGTCCACGTTGCCACCTGACAGGATCCGAAGTTCGATAGCGGGATACTGGCAGCAGACGGACGAACGATAAAGGAACCTGGGCTCAGATGGGTGGCAGAGTGGCCACTTTAAAACCACGGGAGCATAAAACTCCAGGACTCTGGTTCACTCCAAAACATGACTCACTTTATTAATGAACAACTCGCCTTTTTATACAGTACAACACAATGTTACAATGGGGGTGGGAGAGGCCAAGTATTCTAATACAGACTTGGCCCAGGAACCAATCAGACACAATAGGCATATCACACAGGGGACAAGTGCTCCAGAGGGATAGGAGAGGATGTTATTCCCACTCACCTGGGCTGGGGCAATACTCAAAGGGTCTTTGAAAGCGCTGAGCGTTTCCTCACCCAGTGCAGGGGCATCCAAAGTTTCAGGTGACCTGGTGGGGAACACATTCCCACCCACCAGGCAGCAATCTGAGAATCCAGGGGGCATAACATCCCTGGTGAGGACTGTGGTCCCACTCACCAGGTCAGGGGGGCTGATGGGGAGCGCACTCCCACCCACCAGTTCACAGGTAACGGGCACAAACAGCATCCTGGGTGAGGACCGCAGTCCCACTCGCCAAGCTGGGGGTCACAGGAAAAAGGGGAATCACTGTTGGGCTGGGCGTGAAAACTGTTACCCCACTCACCCCATCCAAGGGTTCACAGGGGAAAGGGGAAGCAACCGTTGGGCTGGAAGTGAGGACCGTTGTCCCACTCACCCCAGCCAGGGATTCACAGGGCCTGGTGGGTTTGCTCCCATCCACCAGGCCAGGGGTCACATTGGGGCTGGGAGCCATCAGTGCTGCAAAGGGGCAATCTGCTGATCTCCTTTTCTCTCGGGGCCCCCTCATCAGGGCCACACTTTTATTTTTTTTTATTTTTTTTTTTTAGCAGGGAGGTACTCCCAATCCTCCTAGCAATTTTACTCCAATACCTGGAGAACACAATCTTTCCTTTCTCCGGGACAGCAGCAACAGGGGACGGACTGGGGCTGCTGGTGAGGACCTGCATCTCTTCCACCGCAGCAGGGGTTTCCCAGGCCCTGGTGAGCTCGCTCCCACTCACCAGGCCAGGGCTTACAGGGGGGCTGATGGGGCACTCCTTTGCGCCCACCAGTTCACACAACAAATCCACAGGAGGGCCAGCAGCGCTGTTCTCTTCCAGCCCGCTGGGGACCTCCTCTTGTAGGCCATCACTTGCAAGGCCCTTCTCTGCCTTGAGGGAGACCACAGTCCCATCCTTCAAGGCGGCAATCTCTGTGGCCCTGGAGAGCACATACTGCTCCACTTCCAGGGCATTTTCCAACCCCACAGGGGGGCATCACTTTGGGGCTGCTGGTGAGCTCTTCCACACTCACCACAGCAGGGGGTTCACAGGGACTGATGAGCTCTCTCCTACCCATCAATTGGGGCATACAATTGCTGCCAGTGGGGAACTGCATCTCATCCACCGCAGCTGGGAAAGCAGGGAAAGGGGCAACATGCCTATCAAGGGAGTCTCCTGTCCCATCCCCTGATGCAGAGGCATCTTCTTGGCTGAGGAGGAACGAATTCCCACTCCTCAGCTCAGGCAACACACAGTCCAGGGGCAAAGGGGTATCAGGGAGGACCGTTGTACCACTCCCTGACATGGGGAAACTACAAGGGGCACTGGTGAGGAACGCATTCCCACTCACCAGTGTGGAGTGAACAGGGAAAACTCCATCTAAGGCCTCTGCTCCACTGAAGTCCTCCTCAGATGAGTAACCCCCCCCAGTCGTCGTCTTCCTCTCTTTGGATCTCCTGGGCTTCCTGTAAACAGCCCATTTACATCCGCTCCAAGTTCCATTCTTCTACTAGCAGGTTCAGGTTTTCTGCTAGATCCTGAGGAAAATTTTTCCCAAACATTGCTTTCCTCTTGTCCTAAATCTCCCAATATCGACTGTAGTCCAAACAGCCGAAATTGGCATCCTCATGAAAAGCCCATGTATGCCCTCTCCAAGTGCCACTCCTGCTCAGCCAGTTCCTCTAGTTCCCCTCCTAGCTCAGGGGTATCCTGGAAACCCAGCATCGCTTCCCAGGCATCACGGATCTCCCAGAAGCGCTTTTCCTCTTGGCTTCCGAAATAGAGATCATAATCAAAAGCCTCCCACTCTACTCCTGGGCCGTTGTATATGTATTGTGCTGGAAAACTCCTATGGCAAATTGGCTGCAGTACCTCCTCTCCGCTTCCTGGCGATGGACAGTATATTGGTCCTGTAGGTCACTCTCCACCTCCACGAACTGGTACATACTCTCTTCCCACTCCGGTAGAGGAGTTCTTCCCAGGATAGGCCAGCGCAGTTCCAACAGGTCCCTAGGCAGCTCCAGTTGGGTTCGACAGCGTCCCTGGGTCCCCAAATATCCACCATGTCTCATATGATGCACCCGATGGAAGAAGGAGAAATCCCACCGCTATGCCACCAGTGTAACGGAAGCTGAGAAGGGACCGGGTCGCCTTCCGCCGTCATTCCCGGGTCTCTCCTTCTCGACCCGGACTGGTGCCGTTGAGTGCACCGGTTGAGCTTATCAACGTCCCGGTGGTTGACTCAAAGTGGCGTTGAACCCCGGGAGAACAGACTCTACCTTGAAGGATGCGGAACGTGGAGGAATCACGGGCTCTCGAACAATCGACCTTTGCAGAACCGGAGCAGGGAAAGTGTCGCAGGAACCAAGGTAGTGGCTGCCAAGCCGTTCGAGCACTCCGGTGCTCGCCTCGAAGGTTGTAACTAGAACAGGAAAACGCAAGGCAGAGTCCACGTTGCCGTCTGACAGGATCAGGATACTGGCAGCAGACGGATGAACGATACAGGAACCTGGGCTCATATGGGTGGCAGAGTGGCCACTTTAAAACCATGGGAGCACAAAACTCCAAGAGTCTGGTTCACTCCAAAATATGACTCACTTTATTAATGAACAACACACCTTTTATACAGTACAACACAATGTTACAATGGGGGCAGGAGGGGCCAAGTATTCTAATACAGACTTGGCCCAGGAACCAATCAGACACAATAGGCATATCACACAGGGGACAAAGGGCCAATGGCAAATGGACACAAAGGTCCAGTGGCAGAGGGCGACAAAAGGGCCAATGCCAGATGACCCAACAAACAGGATACTCAGGATGTTACAACATTTGTAATACAAACATGTTTAAGTCTGGACAAAGACAAAGACTTGATTGGCGGGAATACACATTCAGGGGACCAGACCAGGGGTCAAAGCACGTACACACTAGTTTGAATATGCGGCTTCAACCCTGGCCAATCAATGCTTGCAGTGAGTCGTTCGTCGACCAATCTGGCGTCGACTCACTGCCTCCGGTTTCCCACGTTCAAGGCAGCATTTATGCCTCAAACACAGAACCGGGGAACCACCGGCTTCTATTCGGTGACTGTGTGTCTCTCGCACACATTACATACGATATTAAAACATCTGACATACATTAAACATACGACGTTCGACATGCATAAAACACAGTACATGATCCAAAGGCTACGAATACAGGTCTTTGCTCTTGAGTAATAGCTGGCCAGTTCGTACGACACGGCCCAGCATTCAGTCTAAATGTTAAATGTTCATAGTCTCTGGATAGATTGTTCGAGGTCCAGACAAGGGCTCAAGTAACAGGTAGGATCCGTTACATCGATGTTGAATTTTAAGACCTTCAATCAGTCTGATAACTCATTTAGACAGGTAATAGTGCTGTTGTGACCCTTTGCAGCAGTTTTATCACCCAAGCGGTTCACTTGCCAGTCTCCTGAGTTCTGCCACTGATCAGGAACACAGGCTCCTGCCCATGTGGTCCACAGCCAGTACTACGTATGCTAAGTCACTTAATTCTTTAGATACCCTAGGGGTACACACACACACACACTTCTAACATTCAAGGGGTTAAATAAAATGGGGATGTTGAGTTGTCTCAGAATTGCTCCACTTTACTTTTATGCTCTGTCTAGGAAGTAAGCTCCATGGCAAGTTTGGTATTAAGCAGCCTGCCCCACAGCAATAGCATCACATCACACACTTTACTGCAGCTCTGAACTGGGATTTGATTCATCCACACACAGTAGAGAGTACCATGAGAACACTAGCCAAGCGAGCAGCACGTATTGTGCTTTCATGCACCCACTTGTGATCATTTATGGTTGTGTGTTGTTCCCACTGTATAATTTTAGTTTGAGTTTGTCCTACGAGTGTTTAATACCATGTCTGGTTACGGAAACTGAAATTATTCCTTATTGTAATTTTCCTTTCTAGGACATATGACTTGGTGGCAGGCATTTAACCAACTCTTTCAGTACGATTAGTAGGAGCTAATATAAGGAGGTTGCTGAGGGTATAGTCTATGGGGATTCTAACAATAATTCTTCAGCCCCAGTCCAAGAAAGGAACAAAACGGTTTAGCACTGTCCCTTTGCGTGCCAGAGGGAGTGTCCAATGCATTGCTTTACAGTAACAGTTGGCTTCAGTGCAGGTAGGTTGGCATACCATGGAACCATCTGACTGCCATTTGGAGTCAGGAAGGAATATTTTTTTACCCACCTGGGGCTAAATTAGAAATGGCTTCAGCAGGTTTTTGCCTTCCTCTGGATAAACAAGGAATGGCTGGACTTGTCTTTTTTCAGCCTCATCAACTATGTTACTATGTAATGCATTTAACACCGTTTGAGCACTAAAAGGATTAAAACAGGGACTTACCCCACATTCATGCAATTCTGTGTGCATTTAGGAGGAACAGAGGCACATGAAGATCATCGATGAGACAATGGCCCAGCTGCAGGATCTGAAGAACCAACATCTGGCCAAGAAGTCAGAAGTGAATGACAAGAACCATCAAATGGAAGAGATCCGGAAGAAGCTGGGTGGAGCCAACAAGTCAGTATAAGTTGACCTGTATGGGGTGGGAAAAATGATTAATGTTTAACCCTTTTGTGTGACAGATGGGTCTGTGTATCACTTAACAATGCACTGTATACCTCTGTGGTACCCAAGTGGTCAATGTATAGAAATGTATGCATGAGGTGGACAGTAGTTTGTCTGCTTTGGGCCTAATTCACATTGGCAGTTTTGTTGCAGCAGAAAGTGGATACCACTGAGAACTATTCTATAGATGTCTATTCTGTGTAACTTTGCAAGAACATCTTCCAGTGGATCTGTTCTAGACCAGAGGTTCTCAACACTCTGTGGCCACTAACAAGCCAGGACTTAGGGATTTCCCTGCTAGAACACAGCTGGGTGGATCAGAGGCTCATTCACACTGATTAACTCACCTGTGCTAACAAGGAAATCATCAAATCCTGGTCTGTTAGTGGCCACTGAGGGCACAGGTTGAGAACCACTGCTCTAGATCAAAGTGTCTAGATGGGAGAGCAAGCATGCTGTAACCGTTTTAACTCCATCATGGATCCTTAACGAAAATGTACCCATGACTGTGCTGGCACGTCATAGGTAAACTTTCTTTAAGGACACATAATGGTCCTGGGACAGTATGGCATTCAGGGGTCCCAGGAGTTAAACTGTATACGCTTATGCAAAATATACACAAGTGTGTGCAGATGCATTGCCTGATGTGTGAGGCCTACAGAATAGGTGGAGTAATGTTTTGTTTGTTATAAGCCATTGAGTGCCAGAGAGGAGGTATCAGGAACATTGCTTTGCAATGCATTGGATACATCTCTAGCGCTGAAAGGGTTAAACAAGAGCAAACATTCAGTACTCCAGCGAGAGGTCCTTTACACTTCTGATATGCTTTGCATTTGTAATATTTTCCTATGTTTGCAAGTAAATCGTAAAGCACAATAACCCTTTATTACCGGGAATTATATATAGTAGTGCTTTTCCTGTTAATTACAACAAGGGTGCTCCAATGTCTTTCAAAGGTTATTACAGCTCAGACTTTTTTTTTTTTTTTTTTAAAACCCCTTGCACACTTCTCTGGTCTTCAACACATAACAAATCCTCAAAGGATTCAGCTGAACTTGGCAATAATGCAAACTGATATCCAGAAGTAATTCCCCTACTGCTGTCTGTGGTAGGGCTTGAATCAAACTAAAGCTATCCATAGAATGTGTGACTACAACAGAAAAAAAAAGTTTGAACTGTAATTAATTACTTTTGTATTGAGCATCTTCCTATAATGGGAGTATGCAAAGTACTGCTCAGAGATGCTCAGCTGAGAGCGAGGATATGTAGAAGCTTCTGCAGGACTGTTATCTGACCCAGGGTGCAAAATCACCCTTGGGCTTGACCACCCTAAGGGTAATAGGGGAATCCAGATGTTGACCCCTTGCTCACGGGCATCTAGAAAGAACTGCATCTCTGACGAGGCCAACACATATGTCTGGAGCTGGCTGCTTCTCCTTCAGAAAGGAATTACCTGATATTTCGTGGCGGATTTGTCATTTGGGCAGGATCAGTATGATGTGTTTGCCAGTTGTGAGCTAAAAAGATTGCACCCTGGATAGAACACCAGTCCTGTAGAGTCTGCTCTGTCCTTTAGCAGGCTCTTATCCAGCTGAGAATCTCTGACCAGTTTTGCATTAACCCCTTAACGACCGATTGATATGTTGCTGTCACTTAACCCCTTCAGTGCCAGAGGCTCGGGCCATTTTCTGAACCCTGCAGGCCAGACACTTTTTCAACATTTTTGCTATCCTTCCGTTTAGGCTTGATTTCCTCTGGGGATTTTTAGTTACATATGGAAAACTATATATTGTTTTTTTCAGAACGAATTGAGCTTTCTTGTGATACCTTACATGAAGAGAATTTTACATCGTGCAAAAAGCTATGATGTCAATGACAAAAAAAAAATTAAAATTTACTCATTTTGCTAAAATCACATACTATGTATCGAAAACATTTACCTTGATTGAAAAAGTTTCAATTATTTGAAAAAGCCTCGAGTCCCCCGAGTAAAAAAAATACCAAATTTGTATAGTTTTACCTACGTCCATGGCTAGCGTAGAGCCCTAATCACCAGCAGCGCAAAATGACATTTTCAACTTTATAAACTAATATGCGCATTCTAGGGTTTTTGTGGTAAAACTACCCTAAAACAGTGGAATAACTATATAAAACTATATATTTCTGGAAAGTAGACAACCTGCTGCATCTAATGATGGGTGACTTGCCTTGTTACCCCAAGCCTGGAGTGCACAAATGTCTCCAGAAGGTGGCGCTAATGAAAAAAAAAGGCATTTTCTTACATTTCTGCCCCTTCAAATGTACTGAAATGTGTGCAAACCATGGTATTTCCAACTGTATTCATTAGCTAGTGCTCTTAGGAGAAAAATGACACCCCATTGGTGTGAGTTTATCTACCTCAGGGGGCGCTAGAAGTGCAAAACGACACCTACTACAACTTCAAATTTTTCTAACATTTTCTCAAACATTACTTGTCTGTACACAAATGGTTATAACAACTACAGAAGTGAAGAAAGGGTACACAAACCATACCATTTTGAAAAGAAGACACCCTGCCGCATCTAATGATGGGTGACTTGCCTTGTTACCCCAAGCCTGGAGTGCACAAATGCCTCCAGAAGGTGGCGCTAATGAAAAAAAAAGGCATTTTCTTACATTTCTGCCCCTTCAAATGTACTGAAATGTGTGCAAACCATGGTATTTCCAACTGTATTCATTAGCTAGTGCTCTTAGGAGAAAAATGACACCCCACTGGAATGAGTCGACCTACCTTAGGGGTTCCAGAAGCACATAACTACACCTACCTGTTTGCTTCTTCGAAAATGGCTGCTTGTACTAAAATGTCCATAACTGTTAGAGACATGAAGGAAAGGTATAAAAGGTATACGATTTTGGAAAGTAGACATTCTCCCGCATCAAATGAGGGGTCACTTGCCTTTCTAGCCCCTGGGCTGAAGTGCACAAATATTTCCAAAAGGTGGCGCTATGGGAATAAATACAGGTTTTTTTACATTTCCACCACTTCAAAGATACTAAAATCTTTGAAAACCATAACATTTCCTGCTGTATTCAGTACTTGCTACCATCATGAGAAAAATGGTAGCCCATTTGTGTGGGTTAACATACAATATGTGGGTGCTAGGAACACGAACGTAAACCTGACACTTTTGTTTTTTAAATTATCTGCTTGCACTAAAATGGTTATAACCATAATAGATATGCAGGAAAGGTAGAGAAACAATGCCATTTTGAAAAGAAAACAACCTGCCGCATCTAATGAGGGGTCACTTGCCTTCTTACCCAAAGGCTGGTATGCACAAATGCTTCCAGGAGGTGGCGCTAATGAAAAAAAATGCTTTTTTTTTTTTACATTTCTGCCCCTTTAAATGTATGGAGCTCTGTGAAAACCATGGAATTTTCAACTGCATTTGTTTGCTAGTGCTCTTAGGAGTCAAACGACACCCCATTGATATGAGTTGAACTACCTTAGGGGGTGCTAGAAGTAGAAAACTACACCTACTACAACCTCTGATGTTTCTAACATTTTCTCAAACCTGACTTGCCTGTATAAAAATGGCTATAACACCTTCAGAATTGAAGAAAAGGTAGATAAACCATACCATTTTGGAAAGAAGACAACCTGCCGCATCTAATGAGGGGTCACTTGCCTTTGTACCCCTAAGTTATTTGGAACAACTATTTCCAGAATGTGGTGCTACAGGAAAGAAAAACAAACATTTGTTTTACACATCAGTCACTTCAAAGATACTAAAATGGTTCAATGGCGTGGGATTTCCTAGGAGGACTTCTTGCCAGCCAAAAAAAAAATGGTACCCCACTGCTCTGGGTTGACATACCAATTTACGCTACAAGAGCGTAGCTACCAGTGAAACAGAAATGGGAAAGCAAACAGTGTATGTGTGATTTTATGGCTAACAGATGAAAGAAGCTAGGACGTCAGCCGGTGTATGTGCGGACCTGTGACTACAAGTCTAACAAAATGTGTGAGAGGGTGAGGGATTAGGCAGTGTGTGTGGGTATGAGCAGAGGAGCAAGGATGGTGGTGATGGTGGGGCAGTGTCTGATAGTGTGTATGGGAGATCTCTGACTACCATTGTGCACTGTATGTCCCCTCATACAAAGCACTGCGTTGGACCCCCTTCCTGTTGCACGTGCATTTTTTGGGGCTTTTTCCCCCAATATTTTTGTGTAGACCTCGTTGGGGGCATCAGAACCCATACAATGAGGTCTAAATAAAAAATAAAGGGGGAAAAAATCCTTTATGTGCCACAGGGGTGTCCAGCACACAAAGGGTTAATTTTTTTTTATCGTTACTTTGTATTCAGATGGCCACCAAACAAGCTCTGATCACAAAGTAATGATAAAACATCCTGTGTGTACCACAGGAAGGGGGTCTGCATTGAACCCCCCCTCCCAGTGGCACACACATGGTTAATTTTTGATTTAATTTTTTTTTATTATATACCTCATTGAGGGGCATCAGGACCCCCTGATCCCTCCCCAATGAGGTCTTAGTAAAAAAAATATATATGCCCACAAACAGAGTGACCCTGTGAGTGCCACAGGGGTCTGCAGCGCATTGCAAAGCAATGCACTGGATCCTTGTGGCACTCAGAGGGTTAATTTTTTTTTTATCATTACTTGGTAATCAGAGCTTGTTGGGGGTCCATCAGGACCAATCATGATGCCCCCCCCAACAATCTCTGATAACGAAGTAATGATAAATGCCCTGTGTGTGCCGCAGAAGGGGGGCTGCATTGGCCCCCCTTGTGGCACACACAGGGTTAATTTTTTTTTCTTTACATTTTTTTTTTTTATTATGGACCTCATTGGTGGGTATCAGGACCCCTCTGATTCCCCCAATGAGGTCTTAAAAAAAATAAATAAAAGGAATCAAAATAAATGTCCCTGTGAGTGCCACATGGGTCTCCAGGGCATTGCAAAGCAATGCATTGGACCCTTCTGGCACTCAGAGGGTTAATTTTTTTTTTTTTATTATTATTACTTTGTAATCAGAGCTTGTTGGGGGGCCATCAGGACCAATCCTGATGGCCCCCCCAACAATCTCTAGTAACAAAATAATGATAGAAGCCCTGTGTGTGCCACAGGAGGGGGGGGTGCATTGGACCCCCCCCCTGTGGCACACAGGGTTAAAAAAAAAATATTTTTTTTTTTTTTAATAGACCTCATTGAGGGGCATCAGGATCCCCCCTGATCCCCCCAATGAGGTCTTTCAAACCCCCCCCCCCAAAGAAATGACCCTGTGAGTGCTACAAGGGTCTCCAGCACATTGCAAAGCAATGTGCTGGGGACCCCTGCGGCACTCACAGGGCTACTTAGCGTTTTTTTTTTTTTATTTTATTTTATTTTTTAATTACTCAGACCTCGTGGGGGACATCAGGACCCCTCCTGGTGTCCCCCCAGTTATTGATCTCCCAGCCATCGGCTGGGAGATCAATAAGGCGACTTGCAGGAGAGCAAAAGCTCTCCTGCCTTTCACTCCTACCACCGGTAGGAGTGAATGGGACCGGGGAAACTTCCCCAACGTCATCAGTGACATGTCACTGATGACGTTGGGAGGCTTCCCCCGGTCCCGCCCACTCCTACCCGGAAGTTTGGGTAGGAGAGACGGAAGAGGAGAAGCTGCGCTTCTGCTGCGCTTCTCCTCTTCTTTTATTGATCTCCCAGCGCGATCGGCTGGGAGATCAATAACAGGGGGGACATGAGGAGTGATCCTCATGTCCTCCCACGATTGCCCAGCTTTTTTTTTTTTTTTAATGCGGCCACTGCATGCCGGTTATACCGGCTCATGCAGTGACCGCATTTTAGTGGGTACATTGTACGAGCTTGGTACAGCTGTCCAAACTCGTACAATGTACCCACTTGGCACTCAAAGGGTTAAGGACCATGGAGGATTTTTTTTTTTTTTTTTTTTTTTTTTTTTTTTTTTTTTTCCCGTTTCCAGTTCTGGACTCCACGAACGGCATGCAGCTGCGGGGGGAGCCTGGAATTCCATGATGGTCGTAGTACGTCATGGGTCATTAACTCGGATCGACCCATGACTTACTATGACCCTCAAGGGTCGTTAAAGGGTTAATGAGGGTACCCTTTATTATTTCTCAATAAAGCTTTGAAACGGAAAAAAATAAATAAAATAAAAATATAATGCACACAGTGAGACTGCAGCACTCCTTAATTTCCGACAGGCACACCACCCTCTGGTGACCTTGATTACAACATTTCAGTTCATTATAAAGGGAGGGAAGTTTGAGCTGTGATATCTTTTGGATTTAAGCAATGCCCAGGATCAAATATTTTACTTGGCTATGTAGATTTTCTTATAAGAAAACATGACTGCCCTTGTAATGGCATTTGTCTGGTCTTTCAGGGAGATGACCCACCTGCAAAAGGAAGTCACAGCTATAGAGACCAAGCTGGAACAGAAGCGCAGTGACCGGCACAACCTGCTACAGGCGTGCAAGATGCAGGACATTAAGTTACCTCTGTCCAAAGGCACCATGGAGGACATCAGCCAAGAAGAGGTGGGTCCCTGTAGGGGAGGTGAGATGACTACTGGTGCCCAAACCAGGAAGTGCATGGAGTGAAATACACCACTGTTCTTTCATCCTTCACAGGGCTCGGCAACATTCAGCCCTCCAACTGTTGCTTGACTACATCTCCGTTCACCCTTTGAGTGCCAGAAAGCAATTCATTCTGTACCCCTCTGGCACTCAAAGGGTTAAACAGCCAATGCTTGGTTGATGGAAGTTGTAGTCCAACATCACAGCTGGGAGGGGAATGGAGAATATGGAGAACTGACATTAGAAGCTTGCTTTGGGACAAATGATCATGTGATAATGCATGTAGAGTGATCTGCACAAAGGCAAACCAACTGCCCTACAGGACACAAATTAAAAGAATCACATTGATTTACTGTAAATGTGGCTTTTTAACTCCTTAAATGTCAGTGTTCTTCATGATTTGTGAAGCATTCAAGAGGTAATAAGAACATCTCAATGAGAAATGTGGGTTTCTTCTTAATAAAAGTGGTCTTATAAGGGTTTTTTCTTCTGTGTAAAGTCAGATTGCAGTGCTGGGTGATGTTTGTGCCTAAGTTAGCTTACCTTAACCTCCTGATGTTGTCTATTAAAATATTAGCATCAGCGCTATTTGGTGTCCAGACTATTTTACTGCATTCTATGCAGGAGGTAAGAGTCCTCCATAGAATGTGATAGTAATGGTGCTGCCACTTGGTATTTGTTTGAACGGTAACCACTTCTGAACGAAGTATCATCCTGAAGTATAGTCAGTTTGCCCTGGAATTGCTGGACTCTTGTTTTTTTGTACTTTATAACTTGTAATATTTTTGTGCACGTTCGGTGAGCAGCCTTTGCTTTTCTATGTAAATTATATGTTCTGTTAAATTAAATTGGAATGTAAATTGTATGTAAATTCTTCTTGTAGGGTGGATCGCAGGGAGAGGAATCTGTGGGGAACTCGCAGAGGTCCTCCACTCTCTACGCCAAGGAAGCTTTAATAGAGATTGATTACAGTGACCTTTCTGAGGATCTGAAGGTGAGGTCAGCGGCCTCTATAAATGCAAAATGTTTTCTCGTGTGTGTGTGTGTGTGTGTGTGTGTGTGTGTAATTTCTTTGCAAACAGTCAGGGGTAGTCTGGCCTTCGACCACCAGCTGTTTGGGACTACATCTCCCATAACACCTGACCAGCCTGGTTGAGGATGATAGGAGTTATATCGTAGTTAAGACTGGGGGAAAAAAAAAAACTTGCGTCCATCAAGTTCAACCCTTTTCCTATTCTTGTTTACCGCTGTTAATACAAAAGAATGCAAAAAACCTTATTTGAGCAATTTCAAATTCTGCTATGAATGGGGGGGATCCTTCTTGACTCCAAATAGCATCAGATTTCTGCCTTGGATCAACAAGCACTAAATAAATATTAATCCCAATACTACCATACATGCCCTCTATGTTTTGCTCTTTTAAAAGAGTATCCAGGCCCTTTTTAAAGGCATCTCATGTATTCAATAGCACCACATCTTCAGGCAGTGAATTCCATACCTTTAATTGTCACCATAAAGAATCCCTTCCACTCCTTTCCTCAAGTCCCAACAGCTTGAAGTCCAAAGTTTGATCAGCCTTTCGTTACGTATATATGTTTGTGTTCATGTCCACGGCTCCCTTATGCTTTGGTAGGATGCAGTGGCAGATGATGACATTAAGCAGGAGATGAGTTCACTTCAGCAGAAGCTGAATGAGCAGCAGAGCGTTCTACAGCGTATTTCTGCTCCCAATATGAAGGCTATGGAGAAACTGGAGAGCGTCAGAGACAAGTTCCAGGAAACGTCAGATGGTGAGTAGATTGTAAGCTGTGTGTCAAAGTGCAGACCTTACATCTTAAAGAAACAGTAAACCATTTTTCAGCAACATGTTAGGGGCTTTAAAACAACTGCTGGCAGATGGCTCATTGAGATTTGTTAAAGCTCAGATTTGTTCGTTTTAAATTAAACTGCAGTATCTTGTTTTGTTATCCCTTAACTATGGAGATGATTAGTCCATTACTCAAACTGTCCCGTAGAGTGATTAAAAAAATTGTTTTTGACAGCAGGGGGCACTGTTGCTTACTGTTGGGATACATTGGCAACCTTTCAAGGGATTAAATGTGCTCCTATTTATTTCAGTGAAAACTTGTGTACATTTGTTATATTGCAGATGGTTTGCACCTGCTTGCGCACAGGGCCCATATAGCTTATTTACACGTGGTTGTGCCCTAGGTAAATACTTGTTTTCTTCCACATGTGTAGCTGCATTCAAGAGAATGGAGCACAAATAAAAAATCTCCATTTAACTGTGTTGGAATTCAGGGAATGTTTATCTTCGCTGTACTGTACAGTTGATTTCCCCCAGAACTGTACCTCTTTACTACTACAATACGATGCCGTTTGGTCCGATAACTTGAATTATGGGTGAGAAGCTGCATTGTAATCGTCTTACTTTATCCATTACAGAGTTTGAGGCTGCTCGTAAACGTGCCAAGAAAGCCAAACAGGCATTTGAGCAGACGAAAAAGGAGAGGTTTGACCGGTTTAATGCCTGCTTCGAGTCTGTAGCCACCAACATAGATGAAATCTACAAAGCCCTCTCTAGGAACAGCAGTGCGCAGGTAATAAGAATAAGTAGAGTTGCACCGATACCGGCATTTGCGCGAGTACTCGTTCTCGCGCAAATGTGGCCGATGCCAGCACAGGTACCCTGTGTCAGGGTTGGTGCTGCAGAGAGGGAGCCCGGGTAGCTGCTCACAATGCTCCCTGGGCGCGCCTCTCCCTCCTGCAGCGTCGGAGCATTGCCGTGGGTTACCATGGCAATGCTTCAACACTGACCTCTGCAGGGGCTCACAAGAGAACAGCGAGCACCCGGCAGAGGAGGAAATTACAGTGGGTAGCTGGAGGGGAAGGCAGGCAGAAGCTACAGCTTGGCACAGACTGGACAAGCTGTAAACTTTGCAGCTTTCCAGGTAGACCCTGGCACAATCTCACCGTTCTTTTGTAGAAAGCCATGGCTTCAGCCCCATTGAGAGCCCTCCCCCATCTCTCACTCAGTTCCATTCAGCCCCCCCATCTCCACTCTGTTCCACTGCACCCTCTCACCACCCCTTGGAAAACCGTCAAATGGTATTGCAAAAAAAAGTATCGGTAATTGGTATCGGTGAGTACTTGGGGAAAGTATCGGTACTCGTACTCAGTCTTAAAAAAAAAAAAAATGCTATCGGTGCATCCCTAAGAATAAGTAACATGAGGATGAGATAGGCCTATCTTCCTTTACTTTGCTACTGACAGTGTCCTCACTCTGCAGGCTTTCCTAGGACCAGAAAACCCTGAGGAACCTTATCTTGATGGGATAAACTACAACTGTGTGGCCCCAGGGAAGCGTTTCAGGCCCATGGACAACTTGTCCGGAGGGGAGAAAACTGTGGCGGCGCTTGCACTACTCTTTGCTATACACAGGTAGGAGACACAAAGGGCCAGAGGGTGAGATTCCGGAGAGAGAGGGGGAAAAAAAATCTCAATAGGGAAGGAATAAATATGCCCAAAATTTTGAAACGACACATACCTGGCAGTTCCCTTTTAGGATGAATCCTCGTTATCGTTTGTCTTCTGACCTTTTGCACTGTGTCATCCACAGTTACAAGCCGTCTCCCTTCTTCGTACTGGATGAAATAGACGCTGCTCTGGACAACACAAACATTGGAAAGGTGAGTACAAACACGAGATTTCTACAGAAAGAGCAGCCTACATAATTCCTTCTAAATAATAACTGTCCTATTTGTGCCTGTGAGAGAGAGAGAGAGATAAAATGTAACAGAGAATCCTGGATTGGGTGAGTACGGAGAGGAACGCTCTCCACTTGTAACCCTGTTTCAAAAACCCAGTCAGTTGAATTTGTCTTTTTTTTTTTTTTTTTTTTTTTTTTAAAAACCGCTTACATGCCAGAAGAATCCACCTCATTGCTTTAGCTCTCTGACACACTTTAACAATTTAAACCTCTTCACGTCCGATGACGTACCTGGACCTTAAGGACCAGTGACCGTCCTGGTACGTCATGGAGTTCATGGCTCCCAGTATGGCTGCACGCCACTCCGGAAGCCCTGAACCGGTAGTAATAATTAAAAAGCCCCGTAGTCTCCAAGTATCGGTCGTTAAGGGGTTAATGCCATGGTGGGGATATGTCCCCCATCTCTGAAAACATTAAGTGAGTAAATGATCCATCAAACTTTACTTAAATCTTCTAGATGTATTTTACCCCATGACCCAGCATGTCTTTACAGGTTTTTAGCGATGGCTGTATATAGTAAACAGTAACCATCTTGTACTAGATGTCAGTAGCTACTGCAGACCGTATACAGTAAACTAAAGCTGAGCACACAAATTCCACTATAGGCGAGAAATGAAAACGTAGTCATTTAAATGGGGATTTGAATGCCCGAGAAAAGCAATGCATTGGAGACCTAGCTTTCAAGGGTTTTAAACCAATTAGAGTTTGAATGCGACTCCTATCGTGCAGCTGGATTGCACCTGTTTAGGTTGAGTGGCTCGGTAGTAACAGTGACATCTCTCTAAAGAGACAGGGTATCTGCTGATATTTCCATTGTGTCTCTATCCGCAGGTCGCCAACTACATAAAAGAACAGTCAATGACAAACTTCCAGGCCATCGTCATCTCCCTGAAGGAGGAGTTTTACACGAAGGCAGAGAGCTTAATTGGTGTATACCCCGAGGTAAGGAAGCATTCACTGCCCAACCTGACACACATTCTAATACAGGTCATGGAAAACACAACCGAATCTCCTTTCCATAATCATTAACAACTTGTATTCTAGGCATCTCCAATAGCCAAGGGCTTAATGTTCAGTATGCAGCCATCCGTTTCCATCTTTGTCTCTCTCTCCCACTGACTTATAATACGAATGACTTCTAATTTACCAATTATGTTTACCTTAATACCCTTTTTTTTTGTTTGTTTTTTTTATTTTTTTTTTTCTTCTTCCCTCCCTCCTCTCCAGCAAGGGGATTGTGTGATCAGCAAAGTCCTGACCTTTGACCTTACCAAGTACCCAGATGCCAATCCTAATCCAAATGAATAGAAGTGGACGCACAGGGGATTGTGTCTTCTCTTTCATAACGTTTCTTTTTGAGGAACTTTGTTAAATTGGTTCATTCACCTGCTCTTACTGGTGTCCCCGTAACAACATCCTTCAACAATCAAGATGGCTGCCCTGCATCACTTTATTCATCCAACCCTGGGAGCAGGTCCCGTAGGCAGCAAGCATAAACTGATGTAGGGGAGGGCAGCCAGTGGTTGTGCAGCTATTGTTGGACTGCAGTTCACATCATCTTCTGGTTGTGGATGATAGGAGTCCTAGTCTGTCAGTAGCTAGATGACCACTGCTTACTCACACCTGTGCTAGAGACTAGAGTAATGCTGGTGGGAAAGCCTGCCCAGATCCTTTATCATGCACCTGGTTTTGCGTTCCTAATTATGATGTAATTATTATAAAGTCTTTTATTGTTTTCTTTAAGAATTGTGGCATTACTGTCTAGAGCTGAGCTCTCCCCTTTTTAGGAGATGGTCACTTTTTAAGCTTTTACTACTCAGTTCACTGTTATGGCTTTTAAATGTTTTATTGTCTTATCTATTTTCACAATTGCTGAGATTGTTTTTACAATAAAGATTCTACAAGTATTAATCGGTCATTTTTGCAGCATGGCGTTGTCTGCCATTGGATTGGAGGGGAAGTGGGAAGGGAAAAGCGGTTATGGGGCCTTGTGTAAAAAAAAAAAAAAAAAAAAAATGTATATATATAATATATATATATATATGAATGAGCTGGTGCAAACTATTTTACCATGGTGGGGGGGGGTCTGTAGCACGCATTGGAGACCCCTCTAGCATTTGAAAAATCCCATTTATATGCTGCCCCATGGTAAAATTGGCTTTGCTCTAGAACTGCTTTTGTTTTCTGCATAAAGGCCCTTAGAGGGGGATGTTTAAAACCAGGGTAATAAACATATTGCCATAAAATTATATAAGGCTATACAGATTATAATCTATAATGTTTGGTAGTATTACTTAACAAAAATTCTAACTAGATTTTTTTTTTGATGGTGCGGTCCAAATAATAGTCACAGAGAGAGTATGTATAAAGAAATCCACTAACTGCGACATGAATAAGGGTAGTTTTACTGGGTACATTTTATCAGGAAGAACCTGTACTTCGTGTAGAGGCTATCGTAATATACTTCCATTTATGTATTGCAAAGAAGATGAAAAAAATCCTATTAGCATATTTTCTCAGGCACTTTTTAACGTTGAGGTCACATCTATATAAAATGATCTGTTCTGAATTTTAGGGGCAGTTATTAAATTGGAACTATCACACAAATGAGTGACCCCAAAATAATTATGCGTATAACGATACTATATCCATACTAGTGTTATTGAGAAATCGTCTCAGAATGAGTTGGGTCAGGCCAAGCAGCTTGCTGCAGAGGCATCTGCACCATCAAGTACAATGCATCACCTCCTAGAGGAGACCAGGACGAACAGCAGAGGCACGCAAGATGTCTGCCTGACTGTCTCAGAACTAGTTGAATTTCTCAATAAACTCTGGACTTTTTCCAGATAATACTAGTATGGATATGCTTATTATGTGCATAATTATTTGGGGGTAACTTTAATTTGTGTGATATTCTGCTTTAAACATCTCCTACCCTTTGGGCTGAAGAAGTGCAATTGTGGACCTGCCCTGGGACATAAGTTATTTAAAACTTTCAGTGTCAGAAGGGTACGCAATGCACTGCACACCCCTCTGGTACTGAAAGTGTTAAATCAATAAGCATTTTTACCACTAAGCTTGCCAATGTTTGTCCCCTCTGGTGCAGTTGGTTCGCTGTGGAATCAAAGCTCTAATAGAATAGGGCCCCCTTATTTATCAAGCTGAAGAGGTGCAAACCAACTGATCCACAGGGATGAATGAAAGTTCCCATTTCTAGAAACAGATCTTTAACCCCTTCGCTACCACTAACGTGCCAGAACCTTCACGGTGGTCCGGCACCTAAGATCCAGTGACGAACCTGGCACGTCATGGAGTTCAGGGCTCCGGAAGCCCTGAATCAGAAATTAAAAAAAAAAAAAAAAAAAAAAGCCCCATGGTCACCAACTACCACGTTAAACTCCTTGTACGCAAGAGAGGTCTCCGGCGTATTGCTCAGCCGTGCGGCTGAGACATTTCTAGACTTCCAGAGGCTACAAGGTACCTTTAAAGGGAAGCAGATTTTATTTCTCCCCTATGGAAAAATTTGCAGTTGGAGAGTCAATAAGAGAGATGTGCCTAGTCCAGGCCGGAGAGACTCTGTGCTATCCTTAAAGTTAAAATGGTCAATAAAAGGCAGATGGTTGACTGTCAGCAGTGAATAAATGTGAGTTGATATGATGCTTCTTGATATAAAATGTATATAAAGTTGGATAATGCACAGCTGGCGCTCCCTTTTTTCCTCTGTTGTGTGTGTCTCTTCAGCAAGATGTCTTCGCTGTCATCATGAGGGTGAGTCTCATAAGAGCTTATGTTTTCATATCATGCCTGCACTTAATAAACATAACAGTATTTAACCCCTTAATGGTCATAGTTTGTCATGGATAGATCTGAGTTTACGACCCATGACGTACTATGACCATCATGGAATTCCGGCCTTCCCCCTGCGGCTGCACACCATTCGGGGAGTCCGGAACCGGAAAGAGGGAGAAAAAAAAAGTCAGTGGTCCTTGAGTGCTGGCCGCATGTGCTCGCGGCCGGTCCTTAAGGGGTTAAATAATTACAGGTATAATAACTACTGAGGGGGACGTGTATCTCTGTGATAGTTCTGCTTTGACTCTTTGCTTGCCACACAGATATTTCTCCCTATGGAAAAACCTGCAGTTGGAGAGTCAATAAGCGAGACGGGCCGAGTCCAGGCCGGAGAGACTCTGTGGTACCCTGAAAGTTACAATGGTCAATAAAAGGCAGATGCTTGACTGTCAGCAGTGAATAAATGTGAGTTGATATGATGCTTCTTGATATAAAATGTATATGAAGTTGGATAATGCACAGTTGGCGCTCCTTTTTTTTCCTGTTGTGTGTGTCTCTTCAGCAAGATGTTTTCGCTGTCATCTTGAGGGTGAGTCTCATAAGAGCTTATGTTTTCATATCATGCCTGCACTTAATAAACATAATTAAGTGTTTAACCCCTTAATAGTCATAGTTCATAATGGGTAGATCTGAGTGAACGACCCATGATGTACTATGACAGTCATGGAATTCCGGCCTTCCCCCGCGGCTGCACACCATTTGGGGAGTCCTGAACCGGAAAGAGGGAAATTTAAAAAAAAAAAAAAAAAAAAATAAAAAATCTGTGGTCCTTAAAGGGATAGTAATACTTCATTTTATCTTTTGTTTTATTTTGTAGGCATTAAAAAAATCATGAAGAATGATATAAGTCTTATGTCTCAAACCTTTATGGTTTATGAGATATTCACAAAGTATCCCCCCCCCCCCCGTTCAACCAGATCAGAAGGAAGGTGCCCAGGTAGACTGCAGAGAGGGACAATCTTAAATTAAGATAAGAGAAAAAGCTGAAAAACTTGTCAAGGGGGGAAGGACTTTCATTCTTTTCATACAAAGAAGATTGTCCCCTTCTGTTATCTGTCTGGTCTTACAACCAGACTCACATCTAAGAAGAGATGGCTTACACTGTAAAAAGGGTCGGGAGGGGGAAACTTTGCTTGCGAATATCTCTTAAACCATAAAGGTTTGAGACGTAAGACTTATATCATTCTTCATGTTTTTTTAATGCCTACAAAATAAAGTTAAAATTAAGTATTACTATCCCTTTAAGTGCTGGCCACGTGTGTTCGTGTCCGGTCCTTAAGGGGTTAAATAATTGCAGCTATACTATACTAACTCAGTGCAAATCAATGCTTGGGTGACCCTCTAGCATTCTAGGGGACGAGAACCCCATTTAAATCAACTTTTGCATTTGTCTGCTGTGGTGCATGTGCTTAGTACCAGAATTAGCTTACCTAGGACTGTTGTTTGCTTGAGTCTAAGAGTATAATTGCCGCAAATTCAGACAAAAGGGTGTGTGCCTTTCCTGAGAACCCACCAGGCTATCCTGTACCCCACCAAGCCATCCCGTACACCACCAGGCCAGTCAGTACCGACAAAATCCATGCAGAACCTCCACAAGCCATTCAGTACCACTCAAATCATCCAAAGCCTATCCAGTACCCAATCAAGCCATCCAAAACCTCTACAAGCCATCCACCCCATCACTCCATCCAGTACCCACCACAAGGCATCCAAAACCTCAACATGCCATTGAATACCCCCACAAGCCATCCGGAACCTCTACAAGCTATCCATTACCCCCACAAGCCATTCATTACCATTACAAGCCATCCAGTACCCCCAAAACGTCTACAACCCATCCAGTACCCCATCAACCTTTTCACTACCACCACAAGCAGTTCAATACCCCCACAAGCCATGAGTACCACCTCATGCGACCCAAAACCACCGCACGCCATCCAGTACCCACACAACCCATCCAATACCCCTACAAGCCATCCAGGAGCACGTGAAAGGGGTTCTGGGAATGTATGAGGGTCCAGTGTGGCTTCTGAGCGAGTAGGAGTGCATGAAAGGGGTTCTGGGCATGTATGGGGGTTCAGTGGGGCTTCTGAGCGAGTAGGAGCGCGTGAGAGGGGTTCTGGGCATGTATGGGGGTTCAGTGGGGCTTCTGAGCAAGTAGAAACGCGGGGAAGGGCTTCTGGGCATGTAGGGGGGTTCAGTGGGGCTTCTGAGCGAGTAGGAGCGCGGGGAAGGGCTTCTGGGCATGTAGGGGGGTTCAGTGGGGCTTCTGAGCGAGTAGGAGTGCGGGGAAGGGCTTCTGGGCGTGTGTGGGGGTTCAGTGTGGTTTCTGAGCGAGTAGGCGCGCGCGTGAGGTTCTGGGCATGTGTGGGGGTTCAGTGTGGTTTCTGAGCGAGTAGGCGCGTGCGTGAGGTTCTGGGCATGTGTGGGGCTTCTGAGCGAGTAGGCGCGCGTGAGAGGGGTTCTGGGCGTACGTGGGGTTCAGTGGGGCTTCTGAGCGAGTAGGAGCGCGGGGAAGGGCTTCTGAGCTTGTATCGGGGTTCAGTGGGGCTTCTGAGCGAGTAGGAGCGCGGGGAAGGGCTTCTGAGCTTGTATGGGTGTTCAGTGGGGCTTCTGAGCGAGTGGGAGCGCGTGAGAGGGGTTCTGGGCGTGTATGGGGGTTCAGGGGGGCTTCTGAGCGAGTAGGAGTGCGGGGAAGGGCTTCTGGGCGTGTATGGGGGTTCAGTGTGGCTTCTGAGCGAGTAGGAGCGCGAGAGGGGTTCTGGACATGTGTGGGGGTTCAGTGTGGCTTCTGAGCGAGTAGGCGCGCGTGAGAGGTTATGGGCATGTGTGGGGTTTCAGTGGGGCTTCTGAGCGCGTGAGAGGGGTTCTGGGCATGTGTGGGGGTTCAGTGGGGCTTCTGAGCGAGTAGGAGCGCGTGAGAGGGGTTCTGGGCGTACGTGGGGGTCAATGGGGCTTCTGAGTGAGTAGGAGCGCATGAGAGGGGTTCTGGGCGTGTATGGGGGTTCAGTGGGGCTTCTGAGCGAGTAGGAGCGCGTGAAAGGGGTTCTGGGCACGTATGGGGGTTCAGTGGGGCTTCTGAGTGAGTGGGAGCGCGTGAGGGTTTCTGGGCGTGTAGGGGGTACAGTGGGGCTTCTGAGCGAAGAGCAGCGCGGGGAAGGGCTTCTGGGCATGTAGGGGGGTTCAGTGTGGCTTCTGAGCGAGTAGGAGCGCGAGAGGGGTTGTGGACATGTGTGGGGGTTCAATGTGGCTTCTGAGCGAGTAGGCGCGCGTGAGAGGTTCTGGGCATGTGTGGGGTTTCAGTGGGGCTTCTGAGCGAGTGGGAGCGCGTGAGAGGGGTTCTGGGCGTACGTGGGGGTCAATGGGGCTTCTGAGTGAGTAGGAGCGCGTGAGAGGGGTTCTGGGCGTGTATGTGGGTTCAGTGGGGCTTCTGAGCGAGTAGGAGCGCGTGAGGGGTTCTGGGCGTGTATGGGGGTTCAGTGTGGCTTCTGAGCGAGTAGTTGCGTGTGAGAGGGGTTCTGAGCACGTATGGGGGTTCAGTGTGGCTTCTGAGCGAGTACATCTTTATTTGTATTTTTGATATCTATTACCCCATCGGATTGTGACTATTGTCAATTGTTGATAGTGGCACGTGTTTGATGAGGTGTTATTGCATTTATTGTATTTTTTGATATCTTGTTCTGTTTATTTATAATACCTGCTGATTTATGTGATTGTTATATTATGATATGGCAGGGATGTTCGGGACTCGATCTGTCAATTGTTTTTAGTGTTTTTACTTTTTGTATGTGCACTTTATGTTTCATGTATGTTTCATGTATGTATGTTAATAAATATATTTGATACATGATTATGTTCTGGATATTCTGAGTGCCTCTATGAGTGGACCTCTTTATCTTGTGGGGTTTAGTTTGTATTAACTTGCTCTATAGGTGTTTTGTATCTTTCTGAGCGAGTAGGAGCGCATGAATGGGGTTCTGGGCATGTATGGGGGTTCAGTGGGGCTTCTGAGTGAGTAGGAGCGCGTGAGAGGGGTTCGGGGCATCTGAGCGAGTAGGAGCGCGTGAATGGGGTTTTGGGCATGTACGGGGGTTCAGTGGGGCTTCTGAGCGAGTAGGAGCGCGTGAAAGGGGTTCTGGGCATGTATGGGGATTCAGTGGGGCATCTGAGCGCGTAAAATGGGTTCTGGGCATGTATGGGGGTTCAGTGGGGCTTCTGAGCTAGTAGGAGCACGTGAAAGGGGTTCTGGGCATGTATGGGGGTTCAATGGGGCTTCTGAGCGAGTAGGAGCGTGTGAGGGGTTCTGGGCGTGTATGGGGGTTCAGTGGGGCTTCTGAGCGAGTAGAAGCATGGGGAAGGGCTTCTAGGGGTATATGGGGGTTCAGTGGGGCTTCTGAGCGAGTAGGAGCGCGGGGAAGGGCTTCTGAGCTTGTATCGGGGTTCAGTGGGGCTTCTGAGCGAGTAGGAGCGCGGGGAAGGGCTTCTGAGCTTGTATGGGTGTTCAGTGGGGCTTCTGAGCGAGTGGGAGCGCGTGAGAGGGGTTCTGGGCGTGTATGGGGGTTCAGGGGGGCTTCTGAGCGAGTAGGAGTGCGGGGAAGGGCTTCTGGGCGTGTATGGGGGTTCAGTGGGGCTTCTGAGCAAGTAGGAGCGCGTGAGAGGGGTTCTGGGCATGTATGGGGGTTCAGTGGGGCTTCTGAGCAAGTAGGAGCGCGTGAATGGGGTTCTGGGCACATATGGGGGTTCAGTGGGGCTTCTGAGCGAGTAGGAGCGCGGGGAAGGTCTTCTTGGCGTGTATGGGGGTTCAGTGTGGCTTCTGAGAGTAGGAGCGCGAATGAGGTTCTGGGCATGTGTGGGTTCAATCTGGCTTCTGAGCGAGTAGGCGCCCGTGAGAGGTTCTGGGCATGTGTGGGGGTTCAATGGGGCTTCTGAGCGAGTAGGAGCGCGTGAGAGGGGTTCTGGGCATGTATGGGGGTTCAGTGGGGCTTCTGGGCGAGTAGAAGCGCGGGGAAGGGCTTCTAGGCTTATATGGGGGTTCAGTGGGGCTTCTGAGCGAGTAGGTACGCGGGGAAGGGCTTCTGAGCTTGTATGGGTGTTCAGTGGGGCTTCTGAGCGAGTGGGAGCGCGTGAGAGGTGTTCTGGGTGTGTATTGGGGTTCATTGGGGCATCTGAGCGAGTAGGAGCGCATGAATGGGGTTTTGGGCATGTATGGGGGTTCAGTGGGGCTTCTGAGCGAGTAGGAGCGCGTGAAAGGGGTTCTGGGCATGTATGGGGGTTCAGTGGGGCTTCTAAGCATGTATGGGGGTTCAGTGGGGCTTCTGAGCAAGTAGGAGCGCGTGAGAGGGGTTCTGGGCGTGTATGGGGGTTCAGTGGGGCTTCTGAGTGAGTGGGAGCGCGTGAGGGTTTCTGGGCGTGTATGGGGGTTCAGTGGGGCTTCTGAGTGAGTGGGAGCGCGTGAGGGTTTCTGGGTGTGTATGGGGGTTCAGTGTGGCTTCTGAGCGAGTAGTTGCGCGTGAGAGGGGTTCTGAGCACGTATGGGGGTTCAGTGTGGCTTCTGAGCGAGTAGAAGCGCGTGAATGGGGTTCTGGGCACGTATGGGGGTTCAGTGGGGCTTCTGAGTGAGTAGGAGCGCGGGGAAGGGCTTCTGGGCACGTATGGGGGTTCAGTGGGGCTTCTGAGTGAGTAGGAGCGCGGGGAAGGACTTCTGGGCGTGTATGGGGGTTCAGTGTGGCTTCTGAGAGAGTAGGAGTGCGAGTGGGGTTCTGGGCATGTGTGGGGGTTCAGTGTGGTTTCTGAGCGAGTAGGCGCGCGTGAGGTTCTGGGCATGTGTGGGGGTTCAGTGTGGTTTCTGAGCGAGTAGGCGCGCGTGAAAGGGGTTATGGGCGTGTATGGGGGTTCAGTGGGGCTTCTCAGCGAGTAGGAGCGCGTGAGGGGTTCTGGGCGTGTATGGGGGTTCAGTGTGGCTTCTGAGCGAGTAGTTGCGCGTGAGAGGGGTACTGAGCACGTATGGGGGTTCAGTGTGGCTTCTGAGCGAGTACATCTTTATTTGTATTTTTGATATCTATTACCCCATCGGATTGTGACTATTGTCAATTGTTGATAGTGGCACGTATTTGATGAGGTGTTATTGCATTTATTGTATTTTTTGATATCTTGTTCTGTTTATTTATAATACCTGCTGATTTATGTGATTGTTATATTATGATATGGCAGGGATGTTCGGGACTCGATCTGTCAATTGTTTTTAGTGTTTTTACTTTTTGTATGTGCACTTTGTTTCATGTATGTTTCATGTATGTATGTTAATAAATATATTTGATACATGCTTATGTTCTGGATATTCTGAGTGCCTCTATGAGTGGACCTCTTTATCTTGTGGGGTTTAGTTTGTATTAACTTGCTCTATAGGTGTTTTGTATCTTTCTGAGCGAGTAGGAGCGCATGAATGGGGTTCTGGGCATATATGGGGGTTCAGTGGGGCTTCTGAGTGAGTAGGAGCGCGTGAGAGGGGTTCTGGGCATGTATGGGGGTTCAGTGGGGCATCTGAGCGAGTAGGAGCGCGTGAATGGGGTTTGGGGCATGTACGGGGGTTCAGTGGGGCTTCTGAGCGAGTAGGAGCGCGTGAAAGGGGTTCTGGGCATGTATGGGGATTCAGTGGGGCATCTGAGCGAGTAGGAGCGCGTAAAAGGGGTTCTGGGCATGTATGGGGGTTCAGTGGGGCTTCTGAGCTAGTAGGAGCACGTGAAAGGGGTTCTGGGCGTGTATGGGGGTTCAGTGGGGCTTCTGAGCGAGTAGAAGCGTGGGGAAGGGCTTCTAGGGGTATATGGGGGTTCAGTGGGGCTTCTGAGCGAGTAGGAGCGCGGGGAAGGGCTTCTGAGCTTGTATGGGGGTTCAGTGGGGCTTCTGAGCGAGTAGGAGCGCGGGGAAGGGCTTCTGAGCTTGTATGGGTGTTCAGTGGGGCTTCTGAGCGCGTGAGAGGGGTTCTGGGCGTGTATGGGGGTTCAGGGGGGCTTCTGAGCGAGTAGGAGTGCGGGGAAGGGCTTCTGGGCGTGTATGGGGGTTCAGTGGGGCTTCTGAGCAAGTAGGAGCGCGTGAGAGGGGTTCTGGGCATGTATGGGGGTTCAGTGGGGCTTCTGAGCGAGTAGGTACGCGGGGAAGGGCTTCTGAGCTTGTAGGGGGGTTCAGTGGGGCTTCTGAGCGAGTAGGAGCGCGGGGAAGGGCTTCTGAGCTTGTATGGGTGTTCAGTGGGGCTTCTGAGCGAGTGGGAGCGCGTGAGAGGGGTTCTGGGCGTGTATGGGGGTTCAGGGGGGCTTCTGAGCGAGTAGGAGTGCGGGGAAGGGCTTCTGGGCGTGTATGGGGGTTCAGTGGGGCTTCTGAGCAAGTAGGAGCGCGTGAGAGGGGTTCTGGGCATGTATGGGGGTTCAGTGGGGCTTCTGAGCAAGTAGGAGCGCGTGAGGGGTTCTGGGTGTGTATGGGGGTTCAGTGGGGCTTCTGAGCGAGTAGGAGTGCGGGGAAGGGCTTCTGGTCATGTATGGGGGTTCAGTGGGGCTTCTGAGCGAGTAGTTGCGCGTGAGAGGGGTTCTGAGCACGTATGGGGGCTCAGTGTGGCTTCTGAGCGAGTAGGAGCGCGTGAAAGGGGTTCTGGGCACATATGGGGGTTCAGTGGGGCTTCTGAGTGAGTGGGAGCGCGTGAGGGTTTCTGGGCGTGTAGGGGGTACAGTGGGGCTTCTGAGCGAAGAGCAGCGCGGGGAAGGGCTTCTGGGCATGTAGGGGGGTTCAGTGTGGCTTCTGAGCGAGTAGGAGCGCGAGAGGGGTTGTGGACATGTGTGGGGGTTCAATGTGGCTTCTGAGCGAGTAGGCGCGCGTGAGAGGTTCTGGGCATGTGTGGGGTTTCAGTGGGGCTTCTGAGCGAGTGGGAGCGCGTGAGAGGGGTTCTGGCCGTACGTGGGGGTCAATGGGGCTTCTGAGTGAGTAGGAGCGCGTGAGAGGGGTTCTGGGCGTGTATGTGGGTTCAGTGGGGCTTCTGAGCGAGTAGGAGCGCGTGAGGGGTTCTGGGCGTGTATGGGGGTTCAGTGTGGCTTCTGAGCGAGTAGTTGCGTGTGAGAGGGGTTCTGAGCACGTATGGGGGTTCAGTGTGGCTTCTGAGCGAGTACATCTTTATTTGTATTTTTGATATCTATTACCCCATCGGATTGTGACTATTGTCAATTGTTGATAGTGGCACGTGTTTGATGAGGTGTTATTGCATTTATTGTATTTTTTGATATCTTGTTCTGTTTATTTATAATACCTGCTGATTTATGTGATTGTTATATTATGATATGGCAGGGATGTTCGGGACTCGATCTGTCAATTGTTTTTAGTGTTTTTACTTTTTGTATGTGCACTTTATGTTTCATGTATGTTTCATGTATGTATGTTAATAAATATATTTGATACATGCTTATGTTCTGGATATTCTGAGTGCCTCTATGAGTGGACCTCTTTATCTTGTGGGGTTTAGTTTGTATTAACTTGCTCTATAGGTGTTTTGTATCTTTCTGAGCGAGTAGGAGCGCATGAATTGGGTTCTGGGCATGTATGGGGGTTCAGTGGGGCTTCTGAGTGAGTAGGAGCGCGTGAGAGGGGTTCGGGGCATCTGAGCGAGTAGGAGCGCGTGAATGGGGTTTTGGGCATGTACGGGGGTTCAGTGGGGCTTCTGAGCGAGTAGGAGCGCGTGAAAGGGGTTCTGGGCATGTATGGGGATTCAGTGGGGCATCTGAGCGCGTAAAATGGGTTCTGGGCATGTATGGGGGTTCAGTGGGGCTTCTGAGCTAGTAGGAGCACGTGAAAGGGGTTCTGGGCATGTATGGGGGTTCAATGGGGCTTCTGAGCGAGTAGGAGCGTGTGAGGGGTTCTGGGCGTGTATGGGGGTTCAGTGGGGCTTCTGAGCGAGTAGAAGCATGGGGAAGGGCTTCTAGGGGTATATGGGGGTTCAGTGGGGCTTCTGAGCGAGTAGGAGCGCGGGGAAGGGCTTCTGAGCTTGTATCGGGGTTCAGTGGGGCTTCTGAGCGAGTAGGAGCGCGGGGAAGGGCTTCTGAGCTTGTATGGGTGTTCAGTGGGGCTTCTGAGCGAGTGGGAGCGCGTGAGAGGGGTTCTGGGCGTGTATGGGGGTTCAGGGGGGCTTCTGAGCGAGTAGGAGTGCGGGGAAGGGCTTCTGGGCGTGTATGGGGGTTCAGTGGGGCTTCTGAGCAAGTAGGAGCGCGTGAGAGGGGTTCTGGGCATGTATGGGGGTTCAGTGGGGCTTCTGAGCAAGTAGGAGCGCGTGAATGGGGTTCTGGGCACATATGGGGGTTCAGTGGGGCTTCTGAGCGAGTAGGAGCGCGGGGAAGGTCTTCTTGGCGTGTATGGGGGTTCAGTGTGGCTTCTGAGAGTAGGAGCGCGAATGAGGTTCTGGGCATGTGTGGGTTCAATCTGGCTTCTGAGCGAGTAGGCGCCCGTGAGAGGTTCTGGGCATGTGTGGGGGTTCAATGGGGCTTCTGAGCGAGTAGGAGCGCGTGAGAGGGGTTCTGGGCATGTATGGGGGTTCAGTGGGGCTTCTGGGCGAGTAGAAGCGCGGGGAAGGGCTTCTAGGCTTATATGGGGGTTCAGTGGGGCTTCTGAGCGAGTAGGTACGCGGGGAAGGGCTTCTGAGCTTGTATGGGTGTTCAGTGGGGCTTCTGAGCGAGTGGGAGCGCGTGAGAGGTGTTCTGGGTGTGTATTGGGGTTCATTGGGGCATCTGAGCGAGTAGGAGCGCATGAATGGGGTTTTGGGCATGTATGGGGGTTCAGTGGGGCTTCTGAGCGAGTAGGAGCGCGTGAAAGGGGTTCTGGGCATGTATGGGGGTTCAGTGGGGCTTCTAAGCATGTATGGGGGTTCAGTGGGGCTTCTGAGCAAGTAGGAGCGCGTGAGAGGGGTTCTGGGCGTGTATGGGGGTTCAGTGGGGCTTCTGAGTGAGTGGGAGCGCGTGAGGGTTTCTGGGCGTGTATGGGGGTTCAGTGGGGCTTCTGAGTGAGTGGGAGCGCGTGAGGGTTTCTGGGTGTGTATGGGGGTTCAGTGTGGCTTCTGAGCGAGTAGTTGCGCGTGAGAGGGGTTCTGAGCACGTATGGGGGTTCAGTGTGGCTTCTGAGCGAGTAGAAGCGCGTGAATGGGGTTCTGGGCACGTATGGGGGTTCAGTGGGGCTTCTGAGTGAGTAGGAGCGCGGGGAAGGGCTTCTGGGCACGTATGGGGGTTCAGTGGGGCTTCTGAGTGAGTAGGAGCGCGGGGAAGGACTTCTGGGCGTGTATGGGGGTTCAGTGTGGCTTCTGAGAGAGTAGGAGTGCGAGTGGGGTTCTGGGCATGTGTGGGGGTTCAGTGTGGTTTCTGAGCGAGTAGGCGCGCGTGAGGTTCTGGGCATGTGTGGGGGTTCAGTGTGGTTTCTGAGCGAGTAGGCGCGCGTGAAAGGGGTTATGGGCGTGTATGGGGGTTCAGTGGGGCTTCTCAGCGAGTAGGAGCGCGTGAGGGGTTCTGGGCGTGTATGGGGGTTCAGTGTGGCTTCTGAGCGAGTAGTTGCGCGTGAGAGGGGTACTGAGCACGTATGGGGGTTCAGTGTGGCTTCTGAGCGAGTACATCTTTATTTGTATTTTTGATATCTATTACCCCATCGGATTGTGACTATTGTCAATTGTTGATAGTGGCACGTATTTGATGAGGTGTTATTGCATTTATTGTATTTTTTGATATCTTGTTCTGTTTATTTATAATACCTGCTGATTTATGTGATTGTTATATTATGATATGGCAGGGATGTTCGGGACTCGATCTGTCAATTGTTTTTAGTGTTTTTACTTTTTGTATGTGCACTTTGTTTCATGTATGTTTCATGTATGTATGTTAATAAATATATTTGATACATGCTTATGTTCTGGATATTCTGAGTGCCTCTATGAGTGGACCTCTTTATCTTGTGGGGTTTAGTTTGTATTAACTTGCTCTATAGGTGTTTTGTATCTTTCTGAGCGAGTAGGAGCGCATGAATGGGGTTCTGGGCATATATGGGGGTTCAGTGGGGCTTCTGAGTGAGTAGGAGCGCGTGAGAGGGGTTCTGGGCATGTATGGGGGTTCAGTGGGGCATCTGAGCGAGTAGGAGCGCGTGAATGGGGTTTGGGGCATGTACGGGGGTTCAGTGGGGCTTCTGAGCGAGTAGGAGCGCGTGAAAGGGGTTCTGGGCATGTATGGGGATTCAGTGGGGCATCTGAGCGAGTAGGAGCGCGTAAAAGGGGTTCTGGGCATGTATGGGGGTTCAGTGGGGCTTCTGAGCTAGTAGGAGCACGTGAAAGGGGTTCTGGGCGTGTATGGGGGTTCAGTGGGGCTTCTGAGCGAGTAGAAGCGTGGGGAAGGGCTTCTAGGGGTATATGGGGGTTCAGTGGGGCTTCTGAGCGAGTAGGAGCGCGGGGAAGGGCTTCTGAGCTTGTATGGGGGTTCAGTGGGGCTTCTGAGCGAGTAGGAGCGCGGGGAAGGGCTTCTGAGCTTGTATGGGTGTTCAGTGGGGCTTCTGAGCGCGTGAGAGGGGTTCTGGGCGTGTATGGGGGTTCAGGGGGGCTTCTGAGCGAGTAGGAGTGCGGGGAAGGGCTTCTGGGCGTGTATGGGGGTTCAGTGGGGCTTCTGAGCAAGTAGGAGCGCGTGAGAGGGGTTCTGGGCATGTATGGGGGTTCAGTGGGGCTTCTGAGCGAGTAGGTACGCGGGGAAGGGCTTCTGAGCTTGTAGGGGGGTTCAGTGGGGCTTCTGAGCGAGTAGGAGCGCGGGGAAGGGCTTCTGAGCTTGTATGGGTGTTCAGTGGGGCTTCTGAGCGAGTGGGAGCGCGTGAGAGGGGTTCTGGGCGTGTATGGGGGTTCAGGGGGGCTTCTGAGCGAGTAGGAGTGCGGGGAAGGGCTTCTGGGCGTGTATGGGGGTTCAGTGGGGCTTCTGAGCAAGTAGGAGCGCGTGAGAGGGGTTCTGGGCATGTATGGGGGTTCAGTGGGGCTTCTGAGCAAGTAGGAGCGCGTGAGGGGTTCTGGGTGTGTATGGGGGTTCAGTGGGGCTTCTGAGCGAGTAGGAGTGCGGGGGAAGGGCTTCTGGTCATGTATGGGGGTTCAGTGGGGCTTCTGAGCGAGTAGTTGCGCGTGAGAGGGGTTCTGAGCACGTATGGGGGCTCAGTGTGGCTTCTGAGCGAGTAGGAGCGCGTGAATGGGGTTCTGGGCACATATGGGGGTTCAGTGGGGCTTCTGAGCGAGTAGGAGCGCGGGGAAGGTCTTCTTGGCGTGTATGGGGGTTCAGTGTGGCTTCTGAGAGTAGGAGCGCGAATGAGGTTCTGGGCATGTGTGGGGTTTCAGTGGGGCTTCTGAGCGCGTGAGAGGGGTTCTGGGCATGTGTGGGGGTTCAGTGGGGCTTCTGAGCGAGTAGGAGCGCGTGAGAGGGGTTCTGGGCGTACGTGGGGGTCAATGGGGCTTCTGAGTGAGTAGGAGCGCATGAGAGGGGTTCTGGGCGTGTATGGGGGTTCAGTGGGGCTTCTGAGCGAGTAGGAGCGCGTGAAAGGGGTTCTGGGCACGTATGGGGGTTCAGTGGGGCTTCTGAGTGAGTGGGAGCGCGTGAGGGTTTCTGGGCGTGTAGGGGGTACAGTGGGGCTTCTGAGCGAAGAGCAGCGCGGGGAAGGGCTTCTGGGCATGTAGGGGGGTTCAGTGTGGCTTCTGAGCGAGTAGGAGCGCGAGAGGGGTTGTGGACATGTGTGGGGGTTCAATGTGGCTTCTGAGCGAGTAGGCGCGCGTGAGAGGTTCTGGGCATGTGTGGGGTTTCAGTGGGGCTTCTGAGCGAGTGGGAGCGCGTGAGAGGGGTTCTGGCCGTACGTGGGGGTCAATGGGGCTTCTGAGTGAGTAGGAGCGCGTGAGAGGGGTTCTGGGCGTGTATGTGGGTTCAGTGGGGCTTCTGAGCGAGTAGGAGCGCGTGAGGGGTTCTGGGCGTGTATGGGGGTTCAGTGTGGCTTCTGAGCGAGTAGTTGCGTGTGAGAGGGGTTCTGAGCACGTATGGGGGTTCAGTGTGGCTTCTGAGCGAGTACATCTTTATTTGTATTTTTGATATCTATTACCCCATCGGATTGTGACTATTGTCAATTGTTGATAGTGGCACGTGTTTGATGAGGTGTTATTGCATTTATTGTATTTTTTGATATCTTGTTCTGTTTATTTATAATACCTGCTGATTTATGTGATTGTTATATTATGATATGGCAGGGATGTTCGGGACTCGATCTGTCAATTGTTTTTAGTGTTTTTACTTTTTGTATGTGCACTTTATGTTTCATGTATGTTTCATGTATGTATGTTAATAAATATATTTGATACATGATTATGTTCTGGATATTCTGAGTGCCCCTATGAGTGGACCTCTTTATCTTGTGGGGTTTAGTTTGTATTAACTTGCTCTATAGGTGTTTTGTATCTTTCTGAGCGAGTAGGAGCGCATGAATGGGGTTCTGGGCATGTATGGGGGTTCAGTGGGGCTTCTGAGTGAGTAGGAGCGCGTGAGAGGGGTTCGGGGCATCTGAGCGAGTAGGAGCGCGTGAATGGGGTTTTGGGCATGTACGGGGGTTCAGTGGGGCTTCTGAGCGAGTAGGAGCGCGTGAAAGGGGTTCTGGGCATGTATGGGGATTCAGTGGGGCATCTGAGCGCGTAAAATGGGTTCTGGGCATGTATGGGGGTTCAGTGGGGCTTCTGAGCTAGTAGGAGCACGTGAAAGGGGTTCTGGGCATGTATGGGGGTTCAATGGGGCTTCTGAGCGAGTAGGAGCGTGTGAGGGGTTCTGGGCGTGTATGGGGGTTCAGTGGGGCTTCTGAGCGAGTAGAAGCATGGGGAAGGGCTTCTAGGGGTATATGGGGGTTCAGTGGGGCTTCTGAGCGAGTAGGAGCGCGGGGAAGGGCTTCTGAGCTTGTATCGGGGTTCAGTGGGGCTTCTGAGCGAGTAGGAGCGCGGGGAAGGGCTTCTGAGCTTGTATGGGTGTTCAGTGGGGCTTCTGAGCGAGTGGGAGCGCGTGAGAGGGGTTCTGGGCGTGTATGGGGGTTCAGGGGGGCTTCTGAGCGAGTAGGAGTGCGGGGAAGGGCTTCTGGGCGTGTATGGGGGTTCAGTGTGGCTTCTGAGCGAGTAGGAGCGCGAGAGGGGTTCTGGACATGTGTGGGGGTTCAGTGTGGCTTCTGAGCGAGTAGGCGCGCGTGAGAGGTTATGGGCATGTGTGGGGTTTCAGTGGGGCTTCTGAGCGCGTGAGAGGGGTTCTGGGCATGTGTGGGGGTTCAGTGGGGCTTCTGAGCGAGTAGGAGCGCGTGAGAGGGGTTCTGGGCGTACGTGGGGGTCAATGGGGCTTCTGAGTGAGTAGGAGCGCATGAGAGGGGTTCTGGGCGTGTATGGGGGTTCAGTGGGGCTTCTGAGCGAGTAGGAGCGCGTGAAAGGGGTTCTGGGCACGTATGGGGGTTCAGTGGGGCTTCTGAGTGAGTGGGAGCGCGTGAGGGTTTCTGGGCGTGTAGGGGGTACAGTGGGGCTTCTGAGCGAAGAGCAGCGCGGGGAAGGGCTTCTGGGCATGTAGGGGGGTTCAGTGTGGCTTCTGAGCGAGTAGGAGCGCGAGAGGGGTTGTGGACATGTGTGGGGGTTCAATGTGGCTTCTGAGCGAGTAGGCGCGCGTGAGAGGTTCTGGGCATGTGTGGGGTTTCAGTGGGGCTTCTGAGCGAGTGGGAGCGCGTGAGAGGGGTTCTGGGCGTACGTGGGGGTCAATGGGGCTTCTGAGTGAGTAGGAGCGCGTGAGAGGGGTTCTGGGCGTGTATGTGGGTTCAGTGGGGCTTCTGAGCGAGTAGGAGCGCGTGAGGGGTTCTGGGCGTGTATGGGGGTTCAGTGTGGCTTCTGAGCGAGTAGTTGCGTGTGAGAGGGGTTCTGAGCACGTATGGGGGTTCAGTGTGGCTTCTGAGCGAGTACATCTTTATTTGTATTTTTGATATCTATTACCCCATCGGATTGTGACTATTGTCAATTGTTGATAGTGGCACGTGTTTGATGAGGTGTTATTGCATTTATTGTATTTTTTGATATCTTGTTCTGTTTATTTATAATACCTGCTGATTTATGTGATTGTTATATTATGATATGGCAGGGATGTTCGGGACTCGATCTGTCAATTGTTTTTAGTGTTTTTACTTTTTGTATGTGCACTTTATGTTTCATGTATGTTTCATGTATGTATGTTAATAAATATATTTGATACATGATTATGTTCTGGATATTCTGAGTGCCTCTATGAGTGGACCTCTTTATCTTGTGGGGTTTAGTTTGTATTAACTTGCTCTATAGGTGTTTTGTATCTTTCTGAGCGAGTAGGAGCGCATGAATGGGGTTCTGGGCATGTATGGGGGTTCAGTGGGGCTTCTGAGTGAGTAGGAGCGCGTGAGAGGGGTTCGGGGCATCTGAGCGAGTAGGAGCGCGTGAATGGGGTTTTGGGCATGTACGGGGGTTCAGTGGGGCTTCTGAGCGAGTAGGAGCGCGTGAAAGGGGTTCTGGGCATGTATGGGGATTCAGTGGGGCATCTGAGCGCGTAAAATGGGTTCTGGGCATGTATGGGGGTTCAGTGGGGCTTCTGAGCTAGTAGGAGCACGTGAAAGGGGTTCTGGGCATGTATGGGGGTTCAATGGGGCTTCTGAGCGAGTAGGAGCGTGTGAGGGGTTCTGGGCGTGTATGGGGGTTCAGTGGGGCTTCTGAGCGAGTAGAAGCATGGGGAAGGGCTTCTAGGGGTATATGGGGGTTCAGTGGGGCTTCTGAGCGAGTAGGAGCGCGGGGAAGGGCTTCTGAGCTTGTATCGGGGTTCAGTGGGGCTTCTGAGCGAGTAGGAGCGCGGGGAAGGGCTTCTGAGCTTGTATGGGTGTTCAGTGGGGCTTCTGAGCGAGTGGGAGCGCGTGAGAGGGGTTCTGGGCGTGTATGGGGGTTCAGGGGGGCTTCTGAGCGAGTAGGAGTGCGGGGAAGGGCTTCTGGGCGTGTATGGGGGTTCAGTGGGGCTTCTGAGCAAGTAGGAGCGCGTGAGAGGGGTTCTGGGCATGTATGGGGGTTCAGTGGGGCTTCTGAGCAAGTAGGAGCGCGTGAATGGGGTTCTGGGCACATATGGGGGTTCAGTGGGGCTTCTGAGCGAGTAGGAGCGCGGGGAAGGTCTTCTTGGCGTGTATGGGGGTTCAGTGTGGCTTCTGAGAGTAGGAGCGCGAATGAGGTTCTGGGCATGTGTGGGTTCAATCTGGCTTCTGAGCGAGTAGGCGCCCGTGAGAGGTTCTGGGCATGTGTGGGGGTTCAATGGGGCTTCTGAGCGAGTAGGAGCGCGTGAGAGGGGTTCTGGGCATGTATGGGGGTTCAGTGGGGCTTCTGGGCGAGTAGAAGCGCGGGGAAGGGCTTCTAGGCTTATATGGGGGTTCAGTGGGGCTTCTGAGCGAGTAGGTACGCGGGGAAGGGCTTCTGAGCTTGTATGGGTGTTCAGTGGGGCTTCTGAGCGAGTGGGAGCGCGTGAGAGGTGTTCTGGGTGTGTATTGGGGTTCATTGGGGCATCTGAGCGAGTAGGAGCGCATGAATGGGGTTTTGGGCATGTATGGGGGTTCAGTGGGGCTTCTGAGCGAGTAGGAGCGCGTGAAAGGGGTTCTGGGCATGTATGGGGGTTCAGTGGGGCTTCTAAGCATGTATGGGGGTTCAGTGGGGCTTCTGAGCAAGTAGGAGCGCGTGAGAGGGGTTCTGGGCGTGTATGGGGGTTCAGTGGGGCTTCTGAGTGAGTGGGAGCGCGTGAGGGTTTCTGGGCGTGTATGGGGGTTCAGTGGGGCTTCTGAGTGAGTGGGAGCGCGTGAGGGTTTCTGGGTGTGTATGGGGGTTCAGTGTGGCTTCTGAGCGAGTAGTTGCGCGTGAGAGGGGTTCTGAGCACGTATGGGGGTTCAGTGTGGCTTCTGAGCGAGTAGAAGCGCGTGAATGGGGTTCTGGGCACGTATGGGGGTTCAGTGGGGCTTCTGAGTGAGTAGGAGCGCGGGGAAGGGCTTCTGGGCACGTATGGGGGTTCAGTGGGGCTTCTGAGTGAGTAGGAGCGCGGGGAAGGACTTCTGGGCGTGTATGGGGGTTCAGTGTGGCTTCTGAGAGAGTAGGAGTGCGAGTGGGGTTCTGGGCATGTGTGGGGGTTCAGTGTGGTTTCTGAGCGAGTAGGCGCGCGTGAGGTTCTGGGCATGTGTGGGGGTTCAGTGTGGTTTCTGAGCGAGTAGGCGCGCGTGAAAGGGGTTATGGGCGTGTATGGGGGTTCAGTGGGGCTTCTCAGCGAGTAGGAGCGCGTGAGGGGTTCTGGGCGTGTATGGGGGTTCAGTGTGGCTTCTGAGCGAGTAGTTGCGCGTGAGAGGGGTACTGAGCACGTATGGGGGTTCAGTGTGGCTTCTGAGCGAGTACATCTTTATTTGTATTTTTGATATCTATTACCCCATCGGATTGTGACTATTGTCAATTGTTGATAGTGGCACGTATTTGATGAGGTGTTATTGCATTTATTGTATTTTTTGATATCTTGTTCTGTTTATTTATAATACCTGCTGATTTATGTGATTGTTATATTATGATATGGCAGGGATGTTCGGGACTCGATCTGTCAATTGTTTTTAGTGTTTTTACTTTTTGTATGTGCACTTTGTTTCATGTATGTTTCATGTATGTATGTTAATAAATATATTTGATACATGCTTATGTTCTGGATATTCTGAGTGCCTCTATGAGTGGACCTCTTTATCTTGTGGGGTTTAGTTTGTATTAACTTGCTCTATAGGTGTTTTGTATCTTTCTGAGCGAGTAGGAGCGCATGAATGGGGTTCTGGGCATATATGGGGGTTCAGTGGGGCTTCTGAGTGAGTAGGAGCGCGTGAGAGGGGTTCTGGGCATGTATGGGGGTTCAGTGGGGCATCTGAGCGAGTAGGAGCGCGTGAATGGGGTTTGGGGCATGTACGGGGGTTCAGTGGGGCTTCTGAGCGAGTAGGAGCGCGTGAAAGGGGTTCTGGGCATGTATGGGGATTCAGTGGGGCATCTGAGCGAGTAGGAGCGCGTAAAAGGGGTTCTGGGCATGTATGGGGGTTCAGTGGGGCTTCTGAGCTAGTAGGAGCACGTGAAAGGGGTTCTGGGCGTGTATGGGGGTTCAGTGGGGCTTCTGAGCGAGTAGAAGCGTGGGGAAGGGCTTCTAGGGGTATATGGGGGTTCAGTGGGGCTTCTGAGCGAGTAGGAGCGCGGGGAAGGGCTTCTGAGCTTGTATGGGGGTTCAGTGGGGCTTCTGAGCGAGTAGGAGCGCGGGGAAGGGCTTCTGAGCTTGTATGGGTGTTCAGTGGGGCTTCTGAGCGCGTGAGAGGGGTTCTGGGCGTGTATGGGGGTTCAGGGGGGCTTCTGAGCGAGTAGGAGTGCGGGGAAGGGCTTCTGGGCGTGTATGGGGGTTCAGTGGGGCTTCTGAGCAAGTAGGAGCGCGTGAGAGGGGTTCTGGGCATGTATGGGGGTTCAGTGGGGCTTCTGAGCGAGTAGGTACGCGGGGAAGGGCTTCTGAGCTTGTAGGGGGGTTCAGTGGGGCTTCTGAGCGAGTAGGAGCGCGGGGAAGGGCTTCTGAGCTTGTATGGGTGTTCAGTGGGGCTTCTGAGCGAGTGGGAGCGCGTGAGAGGGGTTCTGGGCGTGTATGGGGGTTCAGGGGGGCTTCTGAGCGAGTAGGAGTGCGGGGAAGGGCTTCTGGGCGTGTATGGGGGTTCAGTGGGGCTTCTGAGCAAGTAGGAGCGCGTGAGAGGGGTTCTGGGCATGTATGGGGGTTCAGTGGGGCTTCTGAGCAAGTAGGAGCGCGTGAGGGGTTCTGGGTGTGTATGGGGGTTCAGTGGGGCTTCTGAGCGAGTAGGAGTGCGGGGAAGGGCTTCTGGTCATGTATGGGGGTTCAGTGGGGCTTCTGAGCGAGTAGTTGCGCGTGAGAGGGGTTCTGAGCACGTATGGGGGCTCAGTGTGGCTTCTGAGCGAGTAGGAGCGCGTGAAAGGGGTTCTGGGCACATATGGGGGTTCAGTGGGGCTTCTGAGTGAGTGGGAGCGCGTGAGGGTTTCTGGGCGTGTAGGGGGTACAGTGGGGCTTCTGAGCGAAGAGCAGCGCGGGGAAGGGCTTCTGGGCATGTAGGGGGGTTCAGTGTGGCTTCTGAGCGAGTAGGAGCGCGAGAGGGGTTGTGGACATGTGTGGGGGTTCAATGTGGCTTCTGAGCGAGTAGGCGCGCGTGAGAGGTTCTGGGCATGTGTGGGGTTTCAGTGGGGCTTCTGAGCGAGTGGGAGCGCGTGAGAGGGGTTCTGGCCGTACGTGGGGGTCAATGGGGCTTCTGAGTGAGTAGGAGCGCGTGAGAGGGGTTCTGGGCGTGTATGTGGGTTCAGTGGGGCTTCTGAGCGAGTAGGAGCGCGTGAGGGGTTCTGGGCGTGTATGGGGGTTCAGTGTGGCTTCTGAGCGAGTAGTTGCGTGTGAGAGGGGTTCTGAGCACGTATGGGGGTTCAGTGTGGCTTCTGAGCGAGTACATCTTTATTTGTATTTTTGATATCTATTACCCCATCGGATTGTGACTATTGTCAATTGTTGATAGTGGCACGTGTTTGATGAGGTGTTATTGCATTTATTGTATTTTTTGATATCTTGTTCTGTTTATTTATAATACCTGCTGATTTATGTGATTGTTATATTATGATATGGCAGGGATGTTCGGGACTCGATCTGTCAATTGTTTTTAGTGTTTTTACTTTTTGTATGTGCACTTTATGTTTCATGTATGTTTCATGTATGTATGTTAATAAATATATTTGATACATGCTTATGTTCTGGATATTCTGAGTGCCTCTATGAGTGGACCTCTTTATCTTGTGGGGTTTAGTTTGTATTAACTTGCTCTATAGGTGTTTTGTATCTTTCTGAGCGAGTAGGAGCGCATGAATGGGGTTCTGGGCATGTATGGGGGTTCAGTGGGGCTTCTGAGTGAGTAGGAGCGCGTGAGAGGGGTTCGGGGCATCTGAGCGAGTAGGAGCGCGTGAATGGGGTTTTGGGCATGTACGGGGGTTCAGTGGGGCTTCTGAGCGAGTAGGAGCGCGTGAAAGGGGTTCTGGGCATGTATGGGGATTCAGTGGGGCATCTGAGCGCGTAAAATGGGTTCTGGGCATGTATGGGGGTTCAGTGGGGCTTCTGAGCTAGTAGGAGCACGTGAAAGGGGTTCTGGGCATGTATGGGGGTTCAATGGGGCTTCTGAGCGAGTAGGAGCGTGTGAGGGGTTCTGGGCGTGTATGGGGGTTCAGTGGGGCTTCTGAGCGAGTAGAAGCATGGGGAAGGGCTTCTAGGGGTATATGGGGGTTCAGTGGGGCTTCTGAGCGAGTAGGAGCGCGGGGAAGGGCTTCTGAGCTTGTATCGGGGTTCAGTGGGGCTTCTGAGCGAGTAGGAGCGCGGGGAAGGGCTTCTGAGCTTGTATGGGTGTTCAGTGGGGCTTCTGAGCGAGTGGGAGCGCGTGAGAGGGGTTCTGGGCGTGTATGGGGGTTCAGGGGGGCTTCTGAGCGAGTAGGAGTGCGGGGAAGGGCTTCTGGGCGTGTATGGGGGTTCAGTGGGGCTTCTGAGCAAGTAGGAGCGCGTGAGAGGGGTTCTGGGCATGTATGGGGGTTCAGTGGGGCTTCTGAGCAAGTAGGAGCGCGTGAATGGGGTTCTGGGCACATATGGGGGTTCAGTGGGGCTTCTGAGCGAGTAGGAGCGCGGGGAAGGTCTTCTTGGCGTGTATGGGGGTTCAGTGTGGCTTCTGAGAGTAGGAGCGCGAATGAGGTTCTGGGCATGTGTGGGTTCAATCTGGCTTCTGAGCGAGTAGGCGCCCGTGAGAGGTTCTGGGCATGTGTGGGGGTTCAATGGGGCTTCTGAGCGAGTAGGAGCGCGTGAGAGGGGTTCTGGGCATGTATGGGGGTTCAGTGGGGCTTCTGGGCGAGTAGAAGCGCGGGGAAGGGCTTCTAGGCTTATATGGGGGTTCAGTGGGGCTTCTGAGCGAGTAGGTACGCGGGGAAGGGCTTCTGAGCTTGTATGGGTGTTCAGTGGGGCTTCTGAGCGAGTGGGAGCGCGTGAGAGGTGTTCTGGGTGTGTATTGGGGTTCATTGGGGCATCTGAGCGAGTAGGAGCGCATGAATGGGGTTTTGGGCATGTATGGGGGTTCAGTGGGGCTTCTGAGCGAGTAGGAGCGCGTGAAAGGGGTTCTGGGCATGTATGGGGGTTCAGTGGGGCTTCTAAGCATGTATGGGGGTTCAGTGGGGCTTCTGAGCAAGTAGGAGCGCGTGAGAGGGGTTCTGGGCGTGTATGGGGGTTCAGTGGGGCTTCTGAGTGAGTGGGAGCGCGTGAGGGTTTCTGGGCGTGTATGGGGGTTCAGTGGGGCTTCTGAGTGAGTGGGAGCGCGTGAGGGTTTCTGGGTGTGTATGGGGGTTCAGTGTGGCTTCTGAGCGAGTAGTTGCGCGTGAGAGGGGTTCTGAGCACGTATGGGGGTTCAGTGTGGCTTCTGAGCGAGTAGAAGCGCGTGAATGGGGTTCTGGGCACGTATGGGGGTTCAGTGGGGCTTCTGAGTGAGTAGGAGCGCGGGGAAGGGCTTCTGGGCACGTATGGGGGTTCAGTGGGGCTTCTGAGTGAGTAGGAGCGCGGGGAAGGACTTCTGGGCGTGTATGGGGGTTCAGTGTGGCTTCTGAGAGAGTAGGAGTGCGAGTGGGGTTCTGGGCATGTGTGGGGGTTCAGTGTGGTTTCTGAGCGAGTAGGCGCGCGTGAGGTTCTGGGCATGTGTGGGGGTTCAGTGTGGTTTCTGAGCGAGTAGGCGCGCGTGAAAGGGGTTATGGGCGTGTATGGGGGTTCAGTGGGGCTTCTCAGCGAGTAGGAGCGCGTGAGGGGTTCTGGGCGTGTATGGGGGTTCAGTGTGGCTTCTGAGCGAGTAGTTGCGCGTGAGAGGGGTACTGAGCACGTATGGGGGTTCAGTGTGGCTTCTGAGCGAGTACATCTTTATTTGTATTTTTGATATCTATTACCCCATCGGATTGTGACTATTGTCAATTGTTGATAGTGGCACGTATTTGATGAGGTGTTATTGCATTTATTGTATTTTTTGATATCTTGTTCTGTTTATTTATAATACCTGCTGATTTATGTGATTGTTATATTATGATATGGCAGGGATGTTCGGGACTCGATCTGTCAATTGTTTTTAGTGTTTTTACTTTTTGTATGTGCACTTTGTTTCATGTATGTTTCATGTATGTATGTTAATAAATATATTTGATACATGCTTATGTTCTGGATATTCTGAGTGCCTCTATGAGTGGACCTCTTTATCTTGTGGGGTTTAGTTTGTATTAACTTGCTCTATAGGTGTTTTGTATCTTTCTGAGCGAGTAGGAGCGCATGAATGGGGTTCTGGGCATATATGGGGGTTCAGTGGGGCTTCTGAGTGAGTAGGAGCGCGTGAGAGGGGTTCTGGGCATGTATGGGGGTTCAGTGGGGCATCTGAGCGAGTAGGAGCGCGTGAATGGGGTTTGGGGCATGTACGGGGGTTCAGTGGGGCTTCTGAGCGAGTAGGAGCGCGTGAAAGGGGTTCTGGGCATGTATGGGGATTCAGTGGGGCATCTGAGCGAGTAGGAGCGCGTAAAAGGGGTTCTGGGCATGTATGGGGGTTCAGTGGGGCTTCTGAGCTAGTAGGAGCACGTGAAAGGGGTTCTGGGCGTGTATGGGGGTTCAGTGGGGCTTCTGAGCGAGTAGAAGCGTGGGGAAGGGCTTCTAGGGGTATATGGGGGTTCAGTGGGGCTTCTGAGCGAGTAGGAGCGCGGGGAAGGGCTTCTGAGCTTGTATGGGGGTTCAGTGGGGCTTCTGAGCGAGTAGGAGCGCGGGGAAGGGCTTCTGAGCTTGTATGGGTGTTCAGTGGGGCTTCTGAGCGCGTGAGAGGGGTTCTGGGCGTGTATGGGGGTTCAGGGGGGCTTCTGAGCGAGTAGGAGTGCGGGGAAGGGCTTCTGGGCGTGTATGGGGGTTCAGTGGGGCTTCTGAGCAAGTAGGAGCGCGTGAGAGGGGTTCTGGGCATGTATGGGGGTTCAGTGGGGCTTCTGAGCGAGTAGGTACGCGGGGAAGGGCTTCTGAGCTTGTAGGGGGGTTCAGTGGGGCTTCTGAGCGAGTAGGAGCACGGGGAAGGGCTTCTGAGCTTGTATGGGTGTTCAGTGGGGCTTCTGAGCGAGTGGGAGCGCGTGAGAGGGGTTCTGGGCGTGTATGGGGGTTCAGGGGGGCTTCTGAGCGAGTAGGAGTGCGGGGAAGGGCTTCTGGGCGTGTATGGGGGTTCAGTGGGGCTTCTGAGCAAGTAGGAGCGCGTGAGAGGGGTTCTGGGCATGTATGGGGGTTCAGTGGGGCTTCTGAGCAAGTAGGAGCGCGTGAGGGGTTCTGGGTGTGTATGGGGGTTCAGTGGGGCTTCTGAGCGAGTAGGAGTGCGGGGAAGGGCTTCTGGTCATGTATGGGGGTTCAGTGGGGCTTCTGAGCGAGTAGTTGCGCGTGAGAGGGGTTCTGAGCACGTATGGGGGCTCAGTGTGGCTTCTGAGCGAGTAGGAGCGCGTGAATGGGGTTCTGGGCACATATGGGGGTTCAGTGGGGCTTCTGAGCGAGTAGGAGCGCGGGGAAGGTCTTCTTGGCGTGTATGGGGGTTCAGTGTGGCTTCTGAGAGTAGGAGCGCGAATGAGGTTCTGGGCATGTGTGGGGTTTCAGTGGGGCTTCTGAGCGCGTGAGAGGGGTTCTGGGCATGTGTGGGGGTTCAGTGGGGCTTCTGAGCGAGTAGGAGCGCGTGAGAGGGGTTCTGGGCGTACGTGGGGGTCAATGGGGCTTCTGAGTGAGTAGGAGCGCATGAGAGGGGTTCTGGGCGTGTATGGGGGTTCAGTGGGGCTTCTGAGCGAGTAGGAGCGCGTGAAAGGGGTTCTGGGCACGTATGGGGGTTCAGTGGGGCTTCTGAGTGAGTGGGAGCGCGTGAGGGTTTCTGGGCGTGTAGGGGGTACAGTGGGGCTTCTGAGCGAAGAGCAGCGCGGGGAAGGGCTTCTGGGCATGTAGGGGGGTTCAGTGTGGCTTCTGAGCGAGTAGGAGCGCGAGAGGGGTTGTGGACATGTGTGGGGGTTCAATGTGGCTTCTGAGCGAGTAGGCGCGCGTGAGAGGTTCTGGGCATGTGTGGGGTTTCAGTGGGGCTTCTGAGCGAGTGGGAGCGCGTGAGAGGGGTTCTGGCCGTACGTGGGGGTCAATGGGGCTTCTGAGTGAGTAGGAGCGCGTGAGAGGGGTTCTGGGCGTGTATGTGGGTTCAGTGGGGCTTCTGAGCGAGTAGGAGCGCGTGAGGGGTTCTGGGCGTGTATGGGGGTTCAGTGTGGCTTCTGAGCGAGTAGTTGCGTGTGAGAGGGGTTCTGAGCACGTATGGGGGTTCAGTGTGGCTTCTGAGCGAGTACATCTTTATTTGTATTTTTGATATCTATTACCCCATCGGATTGTGACTATTGTCAATTGTTGATAGTGGCACGTGTTTGATGAGGTGTTATTGCATTTATTGTATTTTTTGATATCTTGTTCTGTTTATTTATAATACCTGCTGATTTATGTGATTGTTATATTATGATATGGCAGGGATGTTCGGGACTCGATCTGTCAATTGTTTTTAGTGTTTTTACTTTTTGTATGTGCACTTTATGTTTCATGTATGTTTCATGTATGTATGTTAATAAATATATTTGATACATGATTATGTTCTGGATATTCTGAGTGCCCCTATGAGTGGACCTCTTTATCTTGTGGGGTTTAGTTTGTATTAACTTGCTCTATAGGTGTTTTGTATCTTTCTGAGCGAGTAGGAGCGCATGAATGGGGTTCTGGGCATGTATGGGGGTTCAGTGGGGCTTCTGAGTGAGTAGGAGCGCGTGAGAGGGGTTCGGGGCATCTGAGCGAGTAGGAGCGCGTGAATGGGGTTTTGGGCATGTACGGGGGTTCAGTGGGGCTTCTGAGCGAGTAGGAGCGCGTGAAAGGGGTTCTGGGCATGTATGGGGATTCAGTGGGGCATCTGAGCGCGTAAAATGGGTTCTGGGCATGTATGGGGGTTCAGTGGGGCTTCTGAGCTAGTAGGAGCACGTGAAAGGGGTTCTGGGCATGTATGGGGGTTCAATGGGGCTTCTGAGCGAGTAGGAGCGTGTGAGGGGTTCTGGGCGTGTATGGGGGTTCAGTGGGGCTTCTGAGCGAGTAGAAGCATGGGGAAGGGCTTCTAGGGGTATATGGGGGTTCAGTGGGGCTTCTGAGCGAGTAGGAGCGCGGGGAAGGGCTTCTGAGCGAGTAGGAGCGCGGGGAAGGGCTTCTGAGCTTGTATGGGTGTTCAGTGGGGCTTCTGAGCGAGTGGGAGCGCGTGAGAGGGGTTCTGGGCGTACGTGGGGGTCAATGGGGCTTCTGAGTGAGTAGGAGCGCATGAGAGGGGTTCTGGGCGTGTATGGGGGTTCAGTGGGGCTTCTGAGCGAGTAGGAGCGCGTGAAAGGGGTTCTGGGCACGTATGGGGGTTCAGTGGGGCTTCTGAGTGAGTGGGAGCGCGTGAGGGTTTCTGGGCGTGTAGGGGGTACAGTGGGGCTTCTGAGCGAAGAGCAGCGCGGGGAAGGGCTTCTGGGCATGTAGGGGGGTTCAGTGTGGCTTCTGAGCGAGTAGGAGCGCGAGAGGGGTTGTGGACATGTGTGGGGGTTCAATGTGGCTTCTGAGCGAGTAGGCGCGCGTGAGAGGTTCTGGGCATGTGTGGGGTTTCAGTGGGGCTTCTGAGCGAGTGGGAGCGCGTGAGAGGGGTTCTGGCCGTACGTGGGGGTCAATGGGGCTTCTGAGTGAGTAGGAGCGCGTGAGAGGGGTTCTGGGCGTGTATGTGGGTTCAGTGGGGCTTCTGAGCGAGTAGGAGCGCGTGAGGGGTTCTGGGCGTGTATGGGGGTTCAGTGTGGCTTCTGAGCGAGTAGTTGCGTGTGAGAGGGGTTCTGAGCACGTATGGGGGTTCAGTGTGGCTTCTGAGCGAGTACATCTTTATTTGTATTTTTGATATCTATTACCCCATCGGATTGTGACTATTGTCAATTGTTGATAGTGGCACGTGTTTGATGAGGTGTTATTGCATTTATTGTATTTTTTGATATCTTGTTCTGTTTATTTATAATACCTGCTGATTTATGTGATTGTTATATTATGATATGGCAGGGATGTTCGGGACTCGATCTGTCAATTGTTTTTAGTGTTTTTACTTTTTGTATGTGCACTTTATGTTTCATGTATGTTTCATGTATGTATGTTAATAAATATATTTGATACATGATTATGTTCTGGATATTCTGAGTGCCCCTATGAGTGGACCTCTTTATCTTGTGGGGTTTAGTTTGTATTAACTTGCTCTATAGGTGTTTTGTATCTTTCTGAGCGAGTAGGAGCGCATGAATGGGGTTCTGGGCATGTATGGGGGTTCAGTGGGGCTTCTGAGTGAGTAGGAGCGCGTGAGAGGGGTTCGGGGCATCTGAGCGAGTAGGAGCGCGTGAATGGGGTTTTGGGCATGTACGGGGGTTCAGTGGGGCTTCTGAGCGAGTAGGAGCGCGTGAAAGGGGTTCTGGGCATGTATGGGGATTCAGTGGGGCATCTGAGCGCGTAAAATGGGTTCTGGGCATGTATGGGGGTTCAGTGGGGCTTCTGAGCTAGTAGGAGCACGTGAAAGGGGTTCTGGGCATGTATGGGGGTTCAATGGGGCTTCTGAGCGAGTAGGAGCGTGTGAGGGGTTCTGGGCGTGTATGGGGGTTCAGTGGGGCTTCTGAGCGAGTAGAAGCATGGGGAAGGGCTTCTAGGGGTATATGGGGGTTCAGTGGGGCTTCTGAGCGAGTAGGAGCGCGGGGAAGGGCTTCTGAGCTTGTATCGGGGTTCAGTGGGGCTTCTGAGCGAGTAGGAGCGCGGGGAAGGGCTTCTGAGCTTGTATGGGTGTTCAGTGGGGCTTCTGAGCGAGTGGGAGCGCGTGAGAGGGGTTCTGGGCGTGTATGGGGGTTCAGGGGGGCTTCTGAGCGAGTAGGAGTGCGGGGAAGGGCTTCTGGGCGTGTATGGGGGTTCAGTGTGGCTTCTGAGCGAGTAGGAGCGCGAGAGGGGTTCTGGACATGTGTGGGGGTTCAGTGTGGCTTCTGAGCGAGTAGTCGCGCGTGAGAGGTTATGGGCATGTGTGGGGTTTCAGTGGGGCTTCTGAGCGCGTGAGAGGGGTTCTGGGCATGTGTGGGGGTTCAGTGGGTCTTCTGAGCGAGTAGGAGCGCGTGAGAGGGGTTCTGGGCGTACGTGGGGGTCAATGGGGCTTCTGAGTGAGTAGGAGCGCATGAGAGGGGTTCTGGGCGTGTATGGGGGTTCAGTGGGGCTTCTGAGCGAGTAGGAGCGCGTGAAAGGGGTTCTGGGCACGTATGGGGGTTCAGTGGGGCTTCTGAGTGAGTGGGAGCGCGTGAGGGTTTCTGGGCGTGTAGGGGGTACAGTGGGGCTTCTGAGCGAAGAGCAGCGCGGGGAAGGGCTTCTGGGCATGTAGGGGGGTTCAGTGTGGCTTCTGAGCGAGTAGGAGCGCGAGAGGGGTTGTGGACATGTGTGGGGGTTCAATGTGGCTTCTGAGCGAGTAGGCGCGCGTGAGAGGTTCTGGGCATGTGTGGGGTTTCAGTGGGGCTTCTGAGCGAGTGGGAGCGCGTGAGAGGGGTTCTGGGCGTACGTGGGGGTCAATGGGGCTTCTGAGTGAGTAGGAGCGCGTGAGAGGGGTTCTGGGCGTGTATGTGGGTTCAGTGGGGCTTCTGAGCGAGTAGGAGCGCGTGAGGGGTTCTGGGCGTGTATGGGGGTTCAGTGTGGCTTCTGAGCGAGTAGTTGCGTGTGAGAGGGGTTCTGAGCACGTATGGGGGTTCAGTGTGGCTTCTGAGCGAGTACATCTTTATTTGTATTTTTGATATCTATTACCCCATCGGATTGTGACTATTGTCAATTGTTGATAGTGGCACGTGTTTGATGAGGTGTTATTGCATTTATTGTATTTTTTGATATCTTGTTCTGTTTATTTATAATACCTGCTGATTTATGTGATTGTTATATTATGATATGGCAGGGATGTTCGGGACTCGATCTGTCAATTGTTTTTAGTGTTTTTACTTTTTGTATGTGCACTTTATGTTTCATGTATGTTTCATGTATGTATGTTAATAAATATATTTGATACATGATTATGTTCTGGATATTCTGAGTGCCTCTATGAGTGGACCTCTTTATCTTGTGGGGTTTAGTTTGTATTAACTTGCTCTATAGGTGTTTTGTATCTTTCTGAGCGAGTAGGAGCGCATGAATGGGGTTCTGGGCATGTATGGGGGTTCAGTGGGGCTTCTGAGTGAGTAGGAGCGCGTGAGAGGGGTTCGGGGCATCTGAGCGAGTAGGAGCGCGTGAATGGGGTTTTGGGCATGTACGGGGGTTCAGTGGGGCTTCTGAGCGAGTAGGAGCGCGTGAAAGGGGTTCTGGGCATGTATGGGGATTCAGTGGGGCATCTGAGCGCGTAAAATGGGTTCTGGGCATGTATGGGGGTTCAGTGGGGCTTCTGAGCTAGTAGGAGCACGTGAAAGGGGTTCTGGGCATGTATGGGGGTTCAATGGGGCTTCTGAGCGAGTAGGAGCGTGTGAGGGGTTCTGGGCGTGTATGGGGGTTCAGTGGGGCTTCTGAGCGAGTAGAAGCATGGGGAAGGGCTTCTAGGGGTATATGGGGGTTCAGTGGGGCTTCTGAGCGAGTAGGAGCGCGGGGAAGGGCTTCTGAGCTTGTATCGGGGTTCAGTGGGGCTTCTGAGCGAGTAGGAGCGCGGGGAAGGGCTTCTGAGCTTGTATGGGTGTTCAGTGGGGCTTCTGAGCGAGTGAGAGCGCGTGAGAGGGGTTCTGGGCGTGTATGGGGGTTCAGGGGGGCTTCTGAGCGAGTAGGAGTGCGGGGAAGGGCTTCTGGGCGTGTATGGGGGTTCAGTGTGGCTTCTGAGCGAGTAGGAGCGCGAGAGGGGTTCTGGACATGTGTGGGGGTTCAGTGTGGCTTCTGAGCGAGTAGGCGCGCGTGAGAGGTTATGGGCATGTGTGGGGTTTCAGTGGGGCTTCTGAGCGCGTGAGAGGGGTTCTGGGCATGTGTGGGGGTTCAGTGGGGCTTCTGAGCGAGTAGGAGCGCGTGAGAGGGGTTCTGGGCGTACGTGGGGGTCAATGGGGCTTCTGAGTGAGTAGGAGCGCATGAGAGGGGTTCTGGGCGTGTATGGGGGTTCAGTGGGGCTTCTGAGCGAGTAGGAGCGCGTGAAAGGGGTTCTGGGCACGTATGGGGGTTCAGTGGGGCTTCTGAGTGAGTGGGAGCGCGTGAGGGTTTCTGGGCGTGTAGGGGGTACAGTGGGGCTTCTGAGCGAAGAGCAGCGCGGGGAAGGGCTTCTGGGCATGTAGGGGGGTTCAGTGTGGCTTCTGAGCGAGTAGGAGCGCGAGAGGGGTTGTGGACATGTGTGGGGGTTCAATGTGGCTTCTGAGCGAGTAGGCGCGCGTGAGAGGTTCTGGGCATGTGTGGGGTTTCAGTGGGGCTTCTGAGCGAGTGGGAGCGCGTGAGAGGGGTTCTGGGCGTACGTGGGGGTCAATGGGGCTTCTGACTGAGTAGGAGCGCGTGAGAGGGGTTCTGGGCGTGTATGTGGGTTCAGTGGGGCTTCTGAGCGAGTAGGAGCGCGTGAGGGGTTCTGGGCGTGTATGGGGGTTCAGTGTGGCTTCTGAGCGAGTAGTTGCGTGTGAGAGGGGTTCTGAGCACGTATGGGGGTTCAGTGTGGCTTCTGAGCGAGTACATCTTTATTTGTATTTTTGATATCTATTACCCCATCGGATTGTGACTATTGTCAATTGTTGATAGTGGCACGTGTTTGATGAGGTGTTATTGCATTTATTGTATTTTTTGATATCTTGTTCTGTTTATTTATAATACCTGCTGATTTATGTGATTGTTATATTATGATATGGCAGGGATGTTCGGGACTCGATCTGTCAATTGTTTTTACTTTTTGTATGTGCACTTTATGTTTCATGTATGTTTCATGTATGTATGTTAATAAATATATTTGATACATGATTATGTTCTGGATATTCTGAGTGCCTCTATGAGTGGACCTCTTTATCTTGTGGGGTTTAGTTTGTATTAACTTGCTCTATAGGTGTTTTGTATCTTTCTGAGCGAGTAGGAGCGCATGAATGGGGTTCTGGGCATGTATGGGGGTTCAGTGGGGCTTCTGAGTGAGTAGGAGCGCGTGAGAGGGGTTCGGGGCATCTGAGCGAGTAGGAGCGCGTGAATGGGGTTTTGGGCATGTACGGGGGTTCAGTGGGGCTTCTGAGCGAGTAGGAGCGCGTGAAAGGGGTTCTGGGCATGTATGGGGATTCAGTGGGGCATCTGAGCGCGTAAAATGGGTTCTGGGCATGTATGGGGGTTCAGTGGGGCTTCTGAGCTAGTAGGAGCACGTGAAAGGGGTTCTGGGCATGTATGGGGGTTCAATGGGGCTTCTGAGCGAGTAGGAGCGTGTGAGGGGTTCTGGGCGTGTATGGGGGTTCAGTGGGGCTTCTGAGCGAGTAGAAGCATGGGGAAGGGCTTCTAGGGGTATATGGGGGTTCAGTGGGGCTTCTGAGCGAGTAGGAGCGCGGGGAAGGGCTTCTGAGCTTGTATCGGGGTTCAGTGGGGCTTCTGAGCGAGTAGGAGCGCGGGGAAGGGCTTCTGAGCTTGTATGGGTGTTCAGTGGGGCTTCTGAGTGAGTAGGAGCGCGTGAGAGGGGTTCTGGGCATGTATGGGGGTTCAGTGGGGCATCTGAGCGAGTAGGAGCGCGTGAATGGGGTTTGGGGCATGTACGGGGGTTCAGTGGGGCTTCTGAGCGAGTAGGAGCGCGTGAAAGGGGTTCTGGGCATGTATGGGGATTCAGTGGGGCATCTGAGCGAGTAGGAGCGCGTAAAAGGGGTTCTGGGCATGTATGGGGGTTCAGTGGGGCTTCTGAGCTAGTAGGAGCACGTGAAAGGGGTTCTGGGCGTGTATGGGGGTTCAGTGGGGCTTCTGAGCGAGTAGAAGCGTGGGGAAGGGCTTCTAGGGGTATATGGGGGTTCAGTGGGGCTTCTGAGCGAGTAGGAGCGCGGGGAAGGGCTTCTGAGCTTGTATGGGGGTTCAGTGGGGCTTCTGAGCGAGTAGGAGCGCGGGGAAGGGCTTCTGAGCTTGTATGGGTGTTCAGTGGGGCTTCTGAGCGCGTGAGAGGGGTTCTGGGCGTGTATGGGGGTTCAGGGGGGCTTCTGAGCGAGTAGGAGTGCGGGGAAGGGCTTCTGGGCGTGTATGGGGGTTCAGTGGGGCTTCTGAGCAAGTAGGAGCGCGTGAGAGGGGTTCTGGGCATGTATGGGGGTTCAGTGGGGCTTCTGAGCGAGTAGGTACGCGGGGAAGGGCTTCTGAGCTTGTAGGGGGGTTCAGTGGGGCTTCTGAGCGAGTAGGAGCGCGGGGAAGGGCTTCTGAGCTTGTATGGGTGTTCAGTGGGGCTTCTGAGCGAGTGGGAGCGCGTGAGAGGGGTTCTGGGCGTGTATGGGGGTTCAGGGGGGCTTCTGAGCGAGTAGGAGTGCGGGGAAGGGCTTCTGGGCGTGTATGGGGGTTCAGTGGGGCTTCTGAGCAAGTAGGAGCGCGTGAGAGGGGTTCTGGGCATGTATGGGGGTTCAGTGGGGCTTCTGAGCAAGTAGGAGCGCGTGAGGGGTTCTGGGTGTGTATGGGGGTTCAGTGGGGCTTCTGAGCGAGTAGGAGTGCGGGGAAGGGCTTCTGGTCATGTATGGGAGTTCAGTGGGGCTTCTGAGCGAGTAGTTGCGCGTGAGAGGGGTTCTGAGCACGTATGGGGGCTCAGTGTGGCTTCTGAGCGAGTAGGAGCGCGTGAATGGGGTTCTGGGCACATATGGGGGTTCAGTGGGGCTTCTGAGCGAGTAGGAGCGCGGGGAAGGTCTTCTTGGCGTGTATGGGGGTTCAGTGTGGCTTCTGAGAGTAGGAGCGCGAATGAGGTTCTGGGCATGTGTGGGTTCAATCTGGCTTCTGAGCGAGTAGGCGCCCGTGAGAGGTTCTGGGCATGTGTGGGGGTTCAATGGGGCTTCTGAGCGAGTAGGAGCGCGTGAGAGGGGTTCTGGGCATGTATGGGGGTTCAGTGGGGCTTCTGGGCGAGTAGAAGCGCGGGGAAGGGCTTCTAGGCTTATATGGGGGTTCAGTGGGGCTTCTGAGCGAGTAGGTACGCGGGGAAGGGCTTCTGAGCTTGTATGGGTGTTCAGTGGGGCTTCTGAGCGAGTGGGAGCGCGTGAGAGGTGTTCTGGGTGTGTATTGGGGTTCATTGGGGCATCTGAGCGAGTAGGAGCGCATGAATGGGGTTTTGGGCATGTATGGGGGTTCAGTGGGGCTTCTGAGCGAGTAGGAGCGCGTGAAAGGGGTTCTGGGCATGTATGGGGGTTCAGTGGGGCTTCTAAGCATGTATGGGGGTTCAGTGGGGCTTCTGAGCAAGTAGGAGCGCGTGAGAGGGGTTCTGGGCGTGTATGGGGGTTCAGTGGGGCTTCTGAGTGAGTGGGAGCGCGTGAGGGTTTCTGGGCGTGTATGGGGGTTCAGTGGGGCTTCTGAGTGAGTGGGAGCGCGTGAGGGTTTCTGGGTGTGTATGGGGGTTCAGTGTGGCTTCTGAGCGAGTAGTTGCGCGTGAGAGGGGTTCTGAGCACGTATGGGGGTTCAGTGTGGCTTCTGAGCGAGTAGAAGCGCGTGAATGGGGTTCTGGGCACGTATGGGGGTTCAGTGGGGCTTCTGAGTGAGTAGGAGCGCGGGGAAGGGCTTCTGGGCACGTATGGGGGTTCAGTGGGGCTTCTGAGTGAGTAGGAGCGCGGGGAAGGACTTCTGGGCGTGTATGGGGGTTCAGTGTGGCTTCTGAGAGAGTAGGAGTGCGAGTGGGGTTCTGGGCATGTGTGGGGGTTCAGTGTGGTTTCTGAGCGAGTAGGCGCGCGTGAGGTTCTGGGCATGTGTGGGGGTTCAGTGTGGTTTCTGAGCGAGTAGGCGCGCGTGAAAGGGGTTATGGGCGTGTATGGGGGTTCAGTGGGGCTTCTCAGCGAGTAGGAGCGCGTGAGGGGTTCTGGGCGTGTATGGGGGTTCAGTGTGGCTTCTGAGCGAGTAGTTGCGCGTGAGAGGGGTACTGAGCACGTATGGGGGTTCAGTGTGGCTTCTGAGCGAGTACATCTTTATTTGTATTTTTGATATCTATTACCCCATCGGATTGTGACTATTGTCAATTGTTGATAGTGGCACGTATTTGATGAGGTGTTATTGCATTTATTGTATTTTTTGATATCTTGTTCTGTTTATTTATAATACCTGCTGATTTATGTGATTGTTATATTATGATATGGCAGGGATGTTCGGGACTCGATCTGTCAATTGTTTTTAGTGTTTTTACTTTTTGTATGTGCACTTTGTTTCATGTATGTTTCATGTATGTATGTTAATAAATATATTTGATACATGCTTATGTTCTGGATATTCTGAGTGCCTCTATGAGTGGACCTCTTTATCTTGTGGGGTTTAGTTTGTATTAACTTGCTCTATAGGTGTTTTGTATCTTTCTGAGCGAGTAGGAGCGCATGAATGGGGTTCTGGGCATATATGGGGGTTCAGTGGGGCTTCTGAGTGAGTAGGAGCGCGTGAGAGGGGTTCTGGGCATGTATGGGGGTTCAGTGGGGCATCTGAGCGAGTAGGAGCGCGTGAATGGGGTTTGGGGCATGTACGGGGGTTCAGTGGGGCTTCTGAGCGAGTAGGAGCGCGTGAAAGGGGTTCTGGGCATGTATGGGGATTCAGTGGGGCATCTGAGCGAGTAGGAGCGCGTAAAAGGGGTTCTGGGCATGTATGGGGGTTCAGTGGGGCTTCTGAGCTAGTAGGAGCACGTGAAAGGGGTTCTGGGCGTGTATGGGGGTTCAGTGGGGCTTCTGAGCGAGTAGAAGCGTGGGGAAGGGCTTCTAGGGGTATATGGGGGTTCAGTGGGGCTTCTGAGCGAGTAGGAGCGCGGGGAAGGGCTTCTGAGCTTGTATGGGGGTTCAGTGGGGCTTCTGAGCGAGTAGGAGCGCGGGGAAGGGCTTCTGAGCTTGTATGGGTGTTCAGTGGGGCTTCTGAGCGCGTGAGAGGGGTTCTGGGCGTGTATGGGGGTTCAGGGGGGCTTCTGAGCGAGTAGGAGTGCGGGGAAGGGCTTCTGGGCGTGTATGGGGGTTCAGTGGGGCTTCTGAGCGAGTAGGTACGCGGGGAAGGGCTTCTGAGCTTGTAGGGGGGTTCAGTGGGGCTTCTGGGCGTGTAGGGGGGTTCAGTGGGGCTTCTGGGCAAAGACAAAGACTTGATTGGCGGGAATACACATTCAGGGGACCAGACCAGGGGTCAAAGCACGTACACACTAGTTTGAATATGCGGCTTCAACCCTGGCCAATCAATGCTTGCAGTGAGTCGTTCGTCGACCAATCTGGCGTCGACTCACTGCCTCCGGTTTCCCACGTTCAAGGCAGCATTGATGCCTCAAACACAGAACCGGGGAACCACCGGCTTCTATTCGGTGACTGTGTGTCTCTCGCACACATTACATACGATATTAAAACATCTGACGTACATTAAACATACGACGTTCGACATGCATAAAACACAGTACATGATCCAAAGGCTACGAATACAGGTCTTTGCTCTTGAGTAATAGCTGGCCAGTTCGTACGACACGGCCCAGCATTCAGTCTAAATATTAAATGTTCATAGTCTCTGGATAGATTGTTCGAGGTCCAGACAAGGGCTCAAGTAACAGGTAGGATCCGTTACATCGATGTTGAATTTTAAGACCTTTAATCAGTCTGATAACTCATTTAGACAGGTAATAGTGCTGTTGTGACCCTTTGCAGCAGTTTTATCACCCAAGCGGTTCACTTGCCAGGCTCCTGCCCATGTGGTCCACAGCCAGTACTACGTATGCTAAGTCACTTAATTCTTTAGATACCCTAGGGGTACACACACACACACACACACACACACACACACACACACACTTCTAACATTCAAGGGGTTAAATAAAATGGGGATGTTGAGTTGTCTCAGAATTGCTCCACTTTACTTTTATGCTCTGTCTAGGAAGTAAACTCCATGGCAAGTTTGGTATTAAGCAGCCTGCCCCACAGCAATAGCATCACATCACACACTTTACTGCAGCTCTGAACTGGGATTTGATTCATCCATACACAGTAGAGAGTACCATGAGAACACTAGCCAAGCGAGCATGCACCTTTCTAGGACATATGACTTGGTGGCAGGCATTTAACCAACTCTTTCAGTACGATTAGTAGGAGCTAATATAAGGAGGTTGCTGAGGGTATAGTCTATGGGGATTCTAACAATAATTCTTCAGCCCCAGTCCAAGAAAGGAACAAAACGGTTTAGCACTGTCCCTTTGCGTGCCAGAGGGGGTGTCCAACGCATTGCTTTACAATAACAGTTGGCTTCAGTGCAGGTAGGTTGGCATACCATGGAACCATCTGACTGCCATTTGGAGTCAGGAAGGAATATTTTTTTACCCACCTGGGGCTAAATTAGAAATGGCTTCAGCAGGTTTTTGCCTTCCTCTGGATAAACAAGGAATGGCTGGACTTGTCTTTTTTCAGCCTCATCAACTATGTTACTATGTAATGCATTTAACACCGTTTGAGCACTAAAAGGATTAAAACAGGGACTTACCCCACATTCATGCAATTCTGTGTGCATTTAGGAGGAACAGAGGCACATGAAGATCATCGATGAGACAATGGCCCAGCTGCAGGATCTGAAGAACCAACATCTGGCCAAGAAGTCAGAAGTGAATGACAAGAACCATCAAATGGAAGAGATCCGGAAGAAGCTGGGTGGAGCCAACAAGTCAGTATAAGTTGACCTGTATGGGGTGGGAAAAATGATTAATGTTTAACCCTTTTGTGTGACAGATGGGTCTGTGTATCACTTAACAATGCACTGTATACCTCTGTGGTACCCAAGTGGTCAATGTATAGAAATGTATGCATGAGGTGGACAGTAGTTTGTCTGCTTTGGGCCTAATTCACATTGGCAGTTTTGTTGCAGCAGAAAGTGGATACCACTGAGAACTATTCTATAGATGTCTATTCTGTGTAACTTTGCAAGAACATCTTCCAGTGGATCTGTTCTAGACCAGAGGTTCTCAACACTCTGTGGCCACTAACAAGCCAGGACTTAGGGATTTCCCTGCTAGAACACAGCTGGGTGGATCAGAGGCTCATTCACACTGATTAACTCACCTGTGCTAACAAGGAAATCATCAAATCCTGGTCTGTTAGTGGCCACTGAGGGCACAGGTTGAGAACCACTGCTCTAGATCAAAGTGTCTAGATGGGAGAGCAAGCATGCTGTAACCGTTTTAACTCCATCATGGATCCTTAACAAAAATGTACCCATGACTGTGCTGGCAAGTCATGGGTAAACTTTCTTCAAGGACACATAATGGTCCTGGGACAGTATGGCATTCAGGGGTCCCAGGAGTTAAACTGTATACGCTTATGCAAAATATACACAAGTGTGTGCAGATGCATTGCCTGATGTGTGAGGCCTACAGAATAGGTGGAGTAATATTTTGTTTGTTATAAGCCATTGAGTGCCAGAGAGGAGGTATCAGGAACATTGCTTTGCAATGCATTGTATGCATCTCTAGCGCTGAAAGGGTTAAACAAGAGCAAACATTCAGTACTCCAGCGAGAGGTCCTTTACACTTCTGATATGCTTTGCATTTGTAATATTTTCCTATGTTTGCAAGTAAATCGTAAAGCACAATAACCCTTTATTACCGGGAATTATATATAGTAGTGCTTTTCCTGTTAATTACAACAAGGGTGCTCCAATGTCTTTCAAAGGTTATTACAGCTCAGACTTTTTTTTTTTTTTTAAAACCCCTTGCACACTTCTCTGGTCTTCAACACATAACAAATCCTCAAAGGATTCAGCTGAACTTGGCAATAATGCAAACTGATATCCAGAAGTAATTCCCCTACTGCTGTCTGTGGTAGGGCTTGAATCAAACTAAAGCTATCCATAGAATGTGTGACTACAACAGAAAAAAAAAGTTTGAACTGTAATTAATTACTTTTGTATTGAGCATCTTCCTATAATGGGAGTATGCAAAGTACTGCTCAGAGATGCTCAGCTGAGAGCGAGGATATGTAGAAGCTTCTGCAGGACTTTTATCTGACCCAGGGTGCAAAATCACCCTTGGGCTTGACCACCCTAAGGGTAATAGGGGAATCCAGATGTTGACCCCTTGCTCACGGGCATCTAGAAAGAACTGCATCTCTCTGACGAGGCCAACACATATGTCTGGAGCTGGCAGGTCCCGTAGGCAGCAAGCATAAACTGATGTAGGGGAGGGCAGCCAGTGGTTGTGCAGCTATTGTTGGACTGCAGTTCACATCATCTTCTGGTTGTGGATGATAGGAGTCCTAGTCTGTCAGTAGCTAGATGACCACTGCTTACTCACACCTGTGCTAGAGACTAGAGTAATGCTGGTGGGAAAGCCTGCCCAGATCCTTTATCATGCACCTGGTTTTGCGTTCCTAATTATGATGTAATTATTATAAAGTCTTTTATTGTTTTCTTTAAGAATTGTGGCATTACTGTCTAGAGCTGAGCTCTCCCCTTTTTAGGAGATGGTCACTTTTTAAGCTTTTACTACTCAGTTCACTGTTATGGCTTTTAAATGTTTTATTGTCTTATCTATTTTCACAATTGCTGAGATTGTTTTTACAATAAAGATTCTACAAGTATTAATCGGTCATTTTTGCAGCATGGCGTTGTCTGCCATTGGATTGGAGGGGAAGTGGGAAGGGAAAAGCGGTTATGGGGCCTTGTGTAAAAAAAAAAAAAAAAAAAAAAATGTATATATATAATATATATATATATATGAATGAGCTGGTGCAAACTATTTTACCATGGTGGGGGGGGGTCTGTAGCACGCATTGGAGACCCCTCTAGCATTTGAAAAATCCCATTTATATGCTGCCCCATGGTAAAATTGGCTTTGCTCTAGAACTGCTTTTGTTTTCTGCATAAAGGCCCTTAGAGGGGGATGTTTAAAACCAGGGTAATAAACATATTGCCATAAAATTATATAAGGCTATACAGATTATAATCTATAATGTTTGGTAGTATTACTTAACAAAAATTCTAACTAGATTTTTTTTTTGATGGTGCGGTCCAAATAATAGTCACAGAGAGAGTATGTATAAAGAAATCCACTAACTGCGACATGAATAAGGGTAGTTTTACTGGGTACATTTTATCAGGAAGAACCTGTACTTCGTGTAGAGGCTATCGTAATATACTTCCATTTATGTATTGCAAAGAAGATGAAAAAAATCCTATTAGCATATTTTCTCAGGCACTTTTTAACGTTGAGGTCACATCTATATAAAATGATCTGTTCTGAATTTTAGGGGCAGTTATTAAATTGGAACTATCACACAAATGAGTGACCCCAAAATAATTATGCGTATAACGATACTATATCCATACTAGTGTTATTGAGAAATCGTCTCAGAATGAGTTGGGTCAGGCCAAGCAGCTTGCTGCAGAGGCATCTGCACCATCAAGTACAATGCATCACCTCCTAGAGGAGACCAGGACGAACAGCAGAGGCACGCAAGATGTCTGCCTGACTGTCTCAGAACTAGTTGAATTTCTCAATAAACTCTGGACTTTTTCCAGATAATACTAGTATGGATATGCTTATTATGTGCATAATTATTTGGGGGTAACTTTAATTTGTGTGATATTCTGCTTTAAACATCTCCTACCCTTTGGGCTGAAGAAGTGCAATTGTGGACCTGCCCTGGGACATAAGTTATTTAAAACTTTCAGTGTCAGAAGGGTACGCAATGCACTGCACACCCCTCTGGTACTGAAAGTGTTAAATCAATAAGCATTTTTACCACTAAGCTTGCCAATGTTTGTCCCCTCTGGTGCAGTTGGTTCGCTGTGGAATCAAAGCTCTAATAGAATAGGGCCCCCTTATTTATCAAGCTGAAGAGGTGCAAACCAACTGATCCACAGGGATGAATGAAAGTTCCCATTTCTAGAAACAGATCTTTAACCCCTTCGCTACCACTAACGTGCCAGAACCTTCACGGTGGTCCGGCACCTAAGATCCAGTGACGAACCTGGCACGTCATGGAGTTCAGGGCTCCGGAAGCCCTGAATCAGAAATTAAAAAAAAAAAAAAAGCCCCATGGTCACCAACTACCACGTTAAACTCCTTGTACGCAAGAGAGGTCTCCGGCGTATTGCTCAGCCGTGCGGCTGAGACATTTCTAGACTTCCAGAGGCTACAAGGTACCTTTAAAGGGAAGCAGATTTTATTTCTCCCCTATGGAAAAATTTGCAGTTGGAGAGTCAATAAGAGAGATGTGCCTAGTCCAGGCCGGAGAGACTCTGTGCTATCCTTAAAGTTAAAATGGTCAATAAAAGGCAGATGGTTGACTGTCAGCAGTGAATAAATGTGAGTTGATATGATGCTTCTTGATATAAAATGTATATAAAGTTGGATAATGCACAGCTGGCGCTCCCTTTTTTCCTCTGTTGTGTGTGTCTCTTCAGCAAGATGTCTTCGCTGTCATCATGAGGGTGAGTCTCATAAGAGCTTATGTTTTCATATCATGCCTGCACTTAATAAACATAACAGTATTTAACCCCTTAATGGTCATAGTTTGTCATGGATAGATCTGAGTTTACGACCCATGACGTACTATGACCATCATGGAATTCCGGCCTTCCCCCTGCGGCTGCACACCATTCGGGGAGTCCGGAACCGGAAAGAGGGAGAAAAAATAGTCAGTGGTCCTTGAGTGCTGGCCGCATGTGCTCGCGGCCGGTCCTTAAGGGGTTAAATAATTACAGGTATAATAACTACTGAGGGGGACGTGTATCTCTGTGATAGTTCTGCTTTGACTCTTTGCTTGCCACACAGATATTTCTCCCCTATGGAAAAACCTGCAGTTGGAGAGTCAATAAGCGAGACGGGCCGAGTCCAGGCCGGAGAGACTCTGTGGTACCCTGAAAGTTACAATGGTCAATAAAAGGCAGATGCTTGACTGTCAGCAGTGAATAAATGTGAGTTGATATGATGCTTCTTGATATAAAATGTATATGAAGTTGGATAATGCACAGTTGGCGCTCCTTTTTTTTCCTGTTGTGTGTGTCTCTTCAGCAAGATGTTTTCGCTGTCATCTTGAGGGTGAGTCTCATAAGAGCTTATGTTTTCATATCATGCCTGCACTTAATAAACATAATTAAGTGTTTAACCCCTTAATAGTCATAGTTCATAATGGGTAGATCTGAGTGAACGACCCATGATGTACTATGACAGTCATGGAATTCCGGCCTTCCCCCGCGGCTGCACACCATTTGGGGAGTCCTGAACCGGAAAGAGGGAAATTTAAAAAAAAAAAAAAAAAATCTGTGGTCCTTAAAGGGATAGTAATACTTCATTTTATCTTTGTTTTATTTTGTAGGCATTAAAAAAATCATGAAGAATGATATAAGTCTTATGTCTCAAACCTTTATGGTTTATGAGATATTCACAAACAAAGTATCCCCCCCCCCCCCCGTTCAACCAGATCAGAAGGAAGGTGCCCAGGTAGACTGCAGAGAGGGACAATCTTAAATTAAGATAAGAGAAAAAGCTGAAAAACTTGTCAAGGGGGGAAGGACTTTCATTCTTTTCATACAAAGAAGATTGTCCCCTTCTGTTATCTGTCTGGTCTTACAACCAGACTCACATCTAAGAAGAGATGGCTTACACTGTAAAAAGGGTCGGGAGGGGGAAACTTTGCTTGCGAATATCTCTTAAACCATAAAGGTTTGAGACGTAAGACTTATATCATTCTTCATGTTTTTTTAATGCCTACAAAATAAAGTTAAAATTAAGTATTACTATCCCTTTAAGTGCTGGCCACGTGTGTTCGTGTCCGGTCCTTAAGGGGTTAAATAATTGCAGCTATACTATACTAACTCAGTGCAAATCAATGCTTGGGTGACCCTCTAGCATTCTAGGGGACGAGAACCCCATTTAAATCAACTTTTGCATTTGTCTGCTGTGGTGCATGTGCTTAGTACCAGAATTAGCTTACCTAGGACTGTTGTTTGCTTGAGTCTAAGAGTATAATTGCCGCAAATTCAGACAAAAGGGTGTGTGCCTTTCCTGAGAACCCACCAGGCTATCCTGTACCCCACCAAGCCATCCCGTACACCACCAGGCCAGTCAGTACCGACAAAATCCATGCAGAACCTCCACAAGCCATTCAGTACCACTCAAATCATCCAAAGCCTATCCAGTACCCAATCAAGCCATCCAAAACCTCTACAAGCCATCCACCCCATCACTCCATCCAGTACCCACCACAAGGCATCCAAAACCTCAACATGCCATTGAATACCCCCACAAGCCATCCGGAACCTCTACAAGCTATCCATTACCCCCACAAGCCATTCATTACCATTACAAGCCATCCAGTACCCCCAAAACGTCTACAACCCATCCAGTACCCCATCAACCTTTTCACTACCACCACAAGCAGTTCAATACCCCCACAAGCCATGAGTACCACCTCATGCGACCCAAAACCACCGCACGCCATCCAGTACCCACACAACCCATCCAATACCCCTACAAGCCATCCAGGAGCACGTGAAAGGGGTTCTGGGAATGTATGAGGGTCCAGTGTGGCTTCTGAGCGAGTAGGAGTGCATGAAAGGGGTTCTGGGCATGTATGGGGGTTCAGTGGGGCTTCTGAGCGAGTAGGAGCGCGTGAGAGGGGTTCTGGGCATGTATGGGGGTTCAGTGGGGCTTCTGAGCAAGTAGAAACGCGGGGAAGGGCTTCTGGGCATGTAGGGGGGTTCAGTGGGGCTTCTGAGCGAGTAGGAGCGCGGGGAAGGGCTTCTGGGCATGTAGGGGGGTTCAGTGGGGCTTCTGAGCGAGTAGGAGTGCGGGGAAGGGCTTCTGGGCGTGTGTGGGGGTTCAGTGTGGTTTCTGAGCGAGTAGGCGCGCGCGTGAGGTTCTGGGCATGTGTGGGGGTTCAGTGTGGTTTCTGAGCGAGTAGGCGCGTGCGTGAGGTTCTGGGCATGTGTGGGGCTTCTGAGCGAGTAGGCGCGCGTGAGAGGGGTTCTGGGCGTACGTGGGGTTCAGTGGGGCTTCTGAGCGAGTAGGAGCGCGGGGAAGGGCTTCTGAGCTTGTATCGGGGTTCAGTGGGGCTTCTGAGCGAGTAGGAGCGCGGGGAAGGGCTTCTGAGCTTGTATGGGTGTTCAGTGGGGCTTCTGAGCGAGTGGGAGCGCGTGAGAGGGGTTCTGGGCGTGTATGGGGGTTCAGGGGGGCTTCTGAGCGAGTAGGAGTGCGGGGAAGGGCTTCTGGGCGTGTATGGGGGTTCAGTGTGGCTTCTGAGCGAGTAGGAGCGCGAGAGGGGTTCTGGACATGTGTGGGGGTTCAGTGTGGCTTCTGAGCGAGTAGGCGCGCGTGAGAGGTTATGGGCATGTGTGGGGTTTCAGTGGGGCTTCTGAGCGCGTGAGAGGGGTTCTGGGCATGTGTGGGGGTTCAGTGGGGCTTCTGAGCGAGTAGGAGCGCGTGAGAGGGGTTCTGGGCGTACGTGGGGGTCAATGGGGCTTCTGAGTGAGTAGGAGCGCATGAGAGGGGTTCTGGGCGTGTATGGGGGTTCAGTGGGGCTTCTGAGCGAGTAGGAGCGCGTGAAAGGGGTTCTGGGCACGTATGGGGGTTCAGTGGGGCTTCTGAGTGAGTGGGAGCGCGTGAGGGTTTCTGGGCGTGTAGGGGGTACAGTGGGGCTTCTGAGCGAAGAGCAGCGCGGGGAAGGGCTTCTGGGCATGTAGGGGGGTTCAGTGTGGCTTCTGAGCGAGTAGGAGCGCGAGAGGGGTTGTGGACATGTGTGGGGGTTCAATGTGGCTTCTGAGCGAGTAGGCGCGCGTGAGAGGTTCTGGGCATGTGTGGGGTTTCAGTGGGGCTTCTGAGCGAGTGGGAGCGCGTGAGAGGGGTTCTGGGCGTACGTGGGGGTCAATGGGGCTTCTGAGTGAGTAGGAGCGCGTGAGAGGGGTTCTGGGCGTGTATGTGGGTTCAGTGGGGCTTCTGAGCGAGTAGGAGCGCGTGAGGGGTTCTGGGCGTGTATGGGGGTTCAGTGTGGCTTCTGAGCGAGTAGTTGCGTGTGAGAGGGGTTCTGAGCACGTATGGGGGTTCAGTGTGGCTTCTGAGCGAGTACATCTTTATTTGTATTTTTGATATCTATTACCCCATCGGATTGTGACTATTGTCAATTGTTGATAGTGGCACGTGTTTGATGAGGTGTTATTGCATTTATTGTATTTTTTGATATCTTGTTCTGTTTATTTATAATACCTGCTGATTTATGTGATTGTTATATTATGATATGGCAGGGATGTTCGGGACTCGATCTGTCAATTGTTTTTAGTGTTTTTACTTTTTGTATGTGCACTTTATGTTTCATGTATGTTTCATGTATGTATGTTAATAAATATATTTGATACATGATTATGTTCTGGATATTCTGAGTGCCTCTATGAGTGGACCTCTTTATCTTGTGGGGTTTAGTTTGTATTAACTTGCTCTATAGGTGTTTTGTATCTTTCTGAGCGAGTAGGAGCGCATGAATGGGGTTCTGGGCATGTATGGGGGTTCAGTGGGGCTTCTGAGTGAGTAGGAGCGCGTGAGAGGGGTTCGGGGCATCTGAGCGAGTAGGAGCGCGTGAATGGGGTTTTGGGCATGTACGGGGGTTCAGTGGGGCTTCTGAGCGAGTAGGAGCGCGTGAAAGGGGTTCTGGGCATGTATGGGGATTCAGTGGGGCATCTGAGCGCGTAAAATGGGTTCTGGGCATGTATGGGGGTTCAGTGGGGCTTCTGAGCTAGTAGGAGCACGTGAAAGGGGTTCTGGGCATGTATGGGGGTTCAATGGGGCTTCTGAGCGAGTAGGAGCGTGTGAGGGGTTCTGGGCGTGTATGGGGGTTCAGTGGGGCTTCTGAGCGAGTAGAAGCATGGGGAAGGGCTTCTAGGGGTATATGGGGGTTCAGTGGGGCTTCTGAGCGAGTAGGAGCGCGGGGAAGGGCTTCTGAGCTTGTATCGGGGTTCAGTGGGGCTTCTGAGCGAGTAGGAGCGCGGGGAAGGGCTTCTGAGCTTGTATGGGTGTTCAGTGGGGCTTCTGAGCGAGTGGGAGCGCGTGAGAGGGGTTCTGGGCGTGTATGGGGGTTCAGGGGGCTTCTGAGCGAGTAGGAGTGCGGGGAAGGGCTTCTGGGCGTGTATGGGGGTTCAGTGGGGCTTCTGAGCAAGTAGGAGCGTGTGAGAGGGGTTCTGGGCATGTATGGGGGTTCAGTGGGGCTTCTGAGCAAGTAGGAGCGCGTGAATGGGGTTCTGGGCACATATGGGGGTTCAGTGGGGCTTCTGAGCGAGTAGGAGCGCGGGGAAGGTCTTCTTGGCGTGTATGGGGGTTCAGTGTGGCTTCTGAGAGTAGGAGCGCGAATGAGGTTCTGGGCATGTGTGGGTTCAATCTGGCTTCTGAGCGAGTAGGCGCCCGTGAGAGGTTCTGGGCATGTGTGGGGGTTCAATGGGGCTTCTGAGCGAGTAGGAGCGCGTGAGAGGGGTTCTGGGCATGTATGGGGGTTCAGTGGGGCTTCTGGGCGAGTAGAAGCGCGGGGAAGGGCTTCTAGGCTTATATGGGGGTTCAGTGGGGCTTCTGAGCGAGTAGGTACGCGGGGAAGGGCTTCTGAGCTTGTATGGGTGTTCAGTGGGCTTCTGAGCGAGTGGGAGCGCTGTGAGAGGTGTTCTGGGTGTGTATTGGGGTTCATTGGGCATCTGAGCGAGTAGGAGCGCATGAATGGGGTTTTGGGCATGTATGGGGGTTCAGTGGGGCTTCTGAGCGAGTAGGAGCGCGTGAAAGGGGTTCTGGGCATGTATGGGGGTTCAGTGGGGCTTCTAAGCATGTATGGGGGTTCAGTGGGGCTTCTGAGCAAGTAGGAGCGCGTGAGAGGGTTCTGGGCGTGTATGGGGGTTCAGTGGGCTTCTGAGTGAGTGGGAGCGCGTGAGGGTTTCTGGCGTGTATGGGGGTTCAGTGGGGCTTCTGAGTGGAGTGGGAGCGCGTGAGGGTTTCTGGGTGTGTATGGGGGTTCAGTGTGGCTTCTGAGCGAGTAGTTGCGCGTGAGAGGGGTTCTGAGCACGTATGGGGGTTCAGTGTGGCTTCTGAGCGAGTAGAAGCGCGTGAATGGGGTTCTGGGCACGTATGGGGGTTCAGTGGGGCTTCTGAGTGAGTAGGAGCGCGGGGAAGGGCTTCTGGGCACGTATGGGGGTTCAGTGGGGCTTCTGAGTGAGTAGGAGCGCGGGGAAGGACTTCTGGGCGTGTATGGGGGTTCAGTGTGGCTTCTGAGAGAGTAGGAGTTGCGAGTGGGGTTCTGGGCATGTGTGGGGGTTCAGTGGGTTTCTGAGCGAGTAGGCGCGCGTGAGGTTCTGGGCATGTGTGGGGGTTCAGTGTGGTTTCTGAGCGAGTAGGCGCGCGTGAAAGGGGTTATGGGCGTGTATGGGGGTTCAGTGGGGCTTCTCAGCGAGTAGGAGCGCGTGAGGGGTTCTGGGCGTGTATGGGGGTTCAGTGTGGCTTCTGAGCGAGTAGTTGCGCGTGAGAGGGGTACTGAGCACGTATGGGGGTTCAGTGTGGCTTCTGAGCGAGTACATCTTTATTTGTATTTTTGATATCTATTACCCCATCGGATTGTGACTATTGTCAATTGTTGATAGTGGCACGTATTTGATGAGGTGTTATTGCATTTATTGTATTTTTTGATATCTTGTTCTGTTTATTTATAATACCTGCTGATTTATGTGATGATATGGCAGGGATGTTCGGGACTCGATCTGTCAATTGTTTTTAGTGTTTTTACTTTTTGTATGTGCACTTTGTTTCATGTATGTTTCATGTATGTATGTTAATAAATATATTTGATACATGCTTATGTTCTGGATATTCTGAGTGCCTCTATGAGTGGACCTCTTTATCTTGTGGGGTTTAGTTTGTATTAACTTGCTCTATAGGTGTTTTGTATCTTTCTGAGCGAGTAGGAGCGCATGAATGGGGTTCTGGGCATATATGGGGGTTCAGTGGGGCTTCTGAGTGAGTAGGAGCGCGTGAGAGGGGTTCTGGGCATGTATGGGGGTTCAGTGGGGCATCTGAGCGAGTAGGAGCGCGTGAATGGGGTTTGGGGCATGTACGGGGGTTCAGTGGGGCTTCTGAGCGAGTAGGAGCGCGTGAAAGGGGTTCTGGGCATGTATGGGGATTCAGTGGGGCATCTGAGCGAGTAGGAGCGCGTAAAAGGGGTTCTGGGCATGTATGGGGGTTCAGTGGGGCTTCTGAGCTAGTAGGAGCACGTGAAAGGGGTTCTGGGCGTGTATGGGGGTTCAGTGGGGCTTCTGAGCGAGTAGAAGCGTGGGGAAGGGCTTCTAGGGGTATATGGGGGTTCAGTGGGGCTTCTGAGCGAGTAGGAGCGCGGGGAAGGGCTTCTGAGCTTGTATGGGGGTTCAGTGGGGCTTCTGAGCGAGTAGGAGCGCGGGGAAGGGCTTCTGAGCTTGTATGGGTGTTCAGTGGGGCTTCTGAGCGCGTGAGAGGGGTTCTGGGCGTGTATGGGGGTTCAGGGGGGCTTCTGAGCGAGTAGGAGTGCGGGGAAGGGCTTCTGGGCGTGTATGGGGGTTCAGTGGGGCTTCTGAGCAAGTAGGAGCGCGTGAGAGGGGTTCTGGGCATGTATGGGGGTTCAGTGGGGCTTCTGAGCGAGTAGGTACGCGGGGAAGGGCTTCTGAGCTTGTAGGGGGGTTCAGTGGGGCTTCTGAGCGAGTAGGAGCGCGGGGAAGGGCTTCTGAGCTTGTATGGGTGTTCAGTGGGGCTTCTGAGCGAGTGGGAGCGCGTGAGAGGGGTTCTGGGCGTGTATGGGGGTTCAGGGGGGCTTCTGAGCGAGTAGGAGTGCGGGGAAGGGCTTCTGGGCGTGTATGGGGGTTCAGTGGGGCTTCTGAGCAAGTAGGAGCGCGTGAGAGGGGTTCTGGGCATGTATGGGGGTTCAGTGGGGCTTCTGAGCAAGTAGGAGCGCGTGAGGGGTTCTGGGTGTGTATGGGGGTTCAGTGGGGCTTCTGAGCGAGTAGGAGTGCGGGGAAGGGCTTCTGGTCATGTATGGGGGTTCAGTGGGGCTTCTGAGCGAGTAGTTGCGCGTGAGAGGGGTTCTGAGCACGTATGGGGGCTCAGTGTGGCTTCTGAGCGAGTAGGAGCGCGTGAAAGGGGTTCTGGGCACATATGGGGGTTCAGTGGGGCTTCTGAGTGAGTGGGAGCGCGTGAGGGTTTCTGGGCGTGTAGGGGGTACAGTGGGGCTTCTGAGCGAAGAGCAGCGCGGGGAAGGGCTTCTGGGCATGTAGGGGGGTTCAGTGTGGCTTCTGAGCGAGTAGGAGCGCGAGAGGGGTTGTGGACATGTGTGGGGGTTCAATGTGGCTTCTGAGCGAGTAGGCGCGCGTGAGAGGTTCTGGGCATGTGTGGGGTTTCAGTGGGGCTTCTGAGCGAGTGGGAGCGCGTGAGAGGGGTTCTGGCCGTACGTGGGGGTCAATGGGGCTTCTGAGTGAGTAGGAGCGCGTGAGAGGGGTTCTGGGCGTGTATGTGGGTTCAGTGGGGCTTCTGAGCGAGTAGGAGCGCGTGAGGGGTTCTGGGCGTGTATGGGGGTTCAGTGTGGCTTCTGAGCGAGTAGTTGCGTGTGAGAGGGGTTCTGAGCACGTATGGGGGTTCAGTGTGGCTTCTGAGCGAGTACATCTTTATTTGTATTTTTGATATCTATTACCCCATCGGATTGTGACTATTGTCAATTGTTGATAGTGGCACGTGTTTGATGAGGTGTTATTGCATTTATTGTATTTTTTGATATCTTGTTCTGTTTATTTATAATACCTGCTGATTTATGTGATTGTTATATTATGATATGGCAGGGATGTTCGGGACTCGATCTGTCAATTGTTTTTAGTGTTTTTACTTTTTGTATGTGCACTTTATGTTTCATGTATGTTTCATGTATGTATGTTAATAAATATATTTGATACATGCTTATGTTCTGGATATTCTGAGTGCCTCTATGAGTGGACCTCTTTATCTTGTGGGGTTTAGTTTGTATTAACTTGCTCTATAGGTGTTTTGTATCTTTCTGAGCGAGTAGGAGCGCATGAATGGGGTTCTGGGCATGTATGGGGGTTCAGTGGGGCTTCTGAGTGAGTAGGAGCGCGTGAGAGGGGTTCGGGGCATCTGAGCGAGTAGGAGCGCGTGAATGGGGTTTTGGGCATGTACGGGGGTTCAGTGGGGCTTCTGAGCGAGTAGGAGCGCGTGAAAGGGGTTCTGGGCATGTATGGGGATTCAGTGGGGCATCTGAGCGCGTAAAATGGGTTCTGGGCATGTATGGGGGTTCAGTGGGGCTTCTGAGCTAGTAGGAGCACGTGAAAGGGGTTCTGGGCATGTATGGGGGTTCAATGGGGCTTCTGAGCGAGTAGGAGCGTGTGAGGGGTTCTGGGCGTGTATGGGGGTTCAGTGGGGCTTCTGAGCGAGTAGAAGCATGGGGAAGGGCTTCTAGGGGTATATGGGGGTTCAGTGGGGCTTCTGAGCGAGTAGGAGCGCGGGGAAGGGCTTCTGAGCTTGTATCGGGGTTCAGTGGGGCTTCTGAGCGAGTAGGAGCGCGGGGAAGGGCTTCTGAGCTTGTATGGGTGTTCAGTGGGGCTTCTGAGCGAGTGGGAGCGCGTGAGAGGGGTTCTGGGCGTGTATGGGGGTTCAGGGGGGCTTCTGAGCGAGTAGGAGTGCGGGGAAGGGCTTCTGGGCGTGTATGGGGGTTCAGTGGGGCTTCTGAGCAAGTAGGAGCGCGTGAGAGGGGTTCTGGGCATGTATGGGGGTTCAGTGGGGCTTCTGAGCAAGTAGGAGCGCGTGAATGGGGTTCTGGGCACATATGGGGGTTCAGTGGGGCTTCTGAGCGAGTAGGAGCGCGGGGAAGGTCTTCTTGGCGTGTATGGGGGTTCAGTGTGGCTTCTGAGAGTAGGAGCGCGAATGAGGTTCTGGGCATGTGTGGGTTCAATCTGGCTTCTGAGCGAGTAGGCGCCCGTGAGAGGTTCTGGGCATGTGTGGGGGTTCAATGGGGCTTCTGAGCGAGTAGGAGCGCGTGAGAGGGGTTCTGGGCATGTATGGGGGTTCAGTGGGGCTTCTGGGCGAGTAGAAGCGCGGGGAAGGGCTTCTAGGCTTATATGGGGGTTCAGTGGGGCTTCTGAGCGAGTAGGTACGCGGGGAAGGGCTTCTGAGCTTGTATGGGTGTTCAGTGGGGCTTCTGAGCGAGTGGGAGCGCGTGAGAGGTGTTCTGGGTGTGTATTGGGGTTCATTGGGGCATCTGAGCGAGTAGGAGCGCATGAATGGGGTTTTGGGCATGTATGGGGGTTCAGTGGGGCTTCTGAGCGAGTAGGAGCGCGTGAAAGGGGTTCTGGGCATGTATGGGGGTTCAGTGGGGCTTCTAAGCATGTATGGGGGTTCAGTGGGGCTTCTGAGCAAGTAGGAGCGCGTGAGAGGGGTTCTGGGCGTGTATGGGGGTTCAGTGGGGCTTCTGAGTGAGTGGGAGCGCGTGAGGGTTTCTGGGCGTGTATGGGGGTTCAGTGGGGCTTCTGAGTGAGTGGGAGCGCGTGAGGGTTTCTGGGTGTGTATGGGGGTTCAGTGTGGCTTCTGAGCGAGTAGTTGCGCGTGAGAGGGGTTCTGAGCACGTATGGGGGTTCAGTGTGGCTTCTGAGCGAGTAGAAGCGCGTGAATGGGGTTCTGGGCACGTATGGGGGTTCAGTGGGGCTTCTGAGTGAGTAGGAGCGCGGGGAAGGGCTTCTGGGCACGTATGGGGGTTCAGTGGGGCTTCTGAGTGAGTAGGAGCGCGGGGAAGGACTTCTGGGCGTGTATGGGGGTTCAGTGTGGCTTCTGAGAGAGTAGGAGTGCGAGTGGGGTTCTGGGCATGTGTGGGGGTTCAGTGTGGTTTCTGAGCGAGTAGGCGCGCGTGAGGTTCTGGGCATGTGTGGGGGTTCAGTGTGGTTTCTGAGCGAGTAGGCGCGCGTGAAAGGGGTTATGGGCGTGTATGGGGGTTCAGTGGGGCTTCTCAGCGAGTAGGAGCGCGTGAGGGGTTCTGGGCGTGTATGGGGGTTCAGTGTGGCTTCTGAGCGAGTAGTTGCGCGTGAGAGGGGTACTGAGCACGTATGGGGGTTCAGTGTGGCTTCTGAGCGAGTACATCTTTATTTGTATTTTTGATATCTATTACCCCATCGGATTGTGACTATTGTCAATTGTTGATAGTGGCACGTATTTGATGAGGTGTTATTGCATTTATTGTATTTTTTGATATCTTGTTCTGTTTATTTATAATACCTGCTGATTTATGTGATTGTTATATTATGATATGGCAGGGATGTTCGGGACTCGATCTGTCAATTGTTTTTAGTGTTTTTACTTTTTGTATGTGCACTTTGTTTCATGTATGTTTCATGTATGTATGTTAATAAATATATTTGATACATGCTTATGTTCTGGATATTCTGAGTGCCTCTATGAGTGGACCTCTTTATCTTGTGGGGTTTAGTTTGTATTAACTTGCTCTATAGGTGTTTTGTATCTTTCTGAGCGAGTAGGAGCGCATGAATGGGGTTCTGGGCATATATGGGGGTTCAGTGGGGCTTCTGAGTGAGTAGGAGCGCGTGAGAGGGGTTCTGGGCATGTATGGGGGTTCAGTGGGGCATCTGAGCGAGTAGGAGCGCGTGAATGGGGTTTGGGGCATGTACGGGGGTTCAGTGGGGCTTCTGAGCGAGTAGGAGCGCGTGAAAGGGGTTCTGGGCATGTATGGGGATTCAGTGGGGCATCTGAGCGAGTAGGAGCGCGTAAAAGGGGTTCTGGGCATGTATGGGGGTTCAGTGGGGCTTCTGAGCTAGTAGGAGCACGTGAAAGGGGTTCTGGGCGTGTATGGGGGTTCAGTGGGGCTTCTGAGCGAGTAGAAGCGTGGGGAAGGGCTTCTAGGGGTATATGGGGGTTCAGTGGGGCTTCTGAGCGAGTAGGAGCGCGGGGAAGGGCTTCTGAGCTTGTATGGGGGTTCAGTGGGGCTTCTGAGCGAGTAGGAGCGCGGGGAAGGGCTTCTGAGCTTGTATGGGTGTTCAGTGGGGCTTCTGAGCGCGTGAGAGGGGTTCTGGGCGTGTATGGGGGTTCAGGGGGGCTTCTGAGCGAGTAGGAGTGCGGGGAAGGGCTTCTGGGCGTGTATGGGGGTTCAGTGGGGCTTCTGAGCAAGTAGGAGCGCGTGAGAGGGGTTCTGGGCATGTATGGGGGTTCAGTGGGGCTTCTGAGCGAGTAGGTACGCGGGGAAGGGCTTCTGAGCTTGTAGGGGGGTTCAGTGGGGCTTCTGAGCGAGTAGGAGCGCGGGGAAGGGCTTCTGAGCTTGTATGGGTGTTCAGTGGGGCTTCTGAGCGAGTGGGAGCGCGTGAGAGGGGTTCTGGGCGTGTATGGGGGTTCAGGGGGGCTTCTGAGCGAGTAGGAGTGCGGGGAAGGGCTTCTGGGCGTGTATGGGGGTTCAGTGGGGCTTCTGAGCAAGTAGGAGCGCGTGAGAGGGGTTCTGGGCATGTATGGGGGTTCAGTGGGGCTTCTGAGCAAGTAGGAGCGCGTGAGGGGTTCTGGGTGTGTATGGGGGTTCAGTGGGGCTTCTGAGCGAGTAGGAGTGCGGGGAAGGGCTTCTGGTCATGTATGGGGGTTCAGTGGGGCTTCTGAGCGAGTAGTTGCGCGTGAGAGGGGTTCTGAGCACGTATGGGGGCTCAGTGTGGCTTCTGAGCGAGTAGGAGCGCGTGAATGGGGTTCTGGGCACATATGGGGGTTCAGTGGGGCTTCTGAGCGAGTAGGAGCGCGGGGAAGGTCTTCTTGGCGTGTATGGGGGTTCAGTGTGGCTTCTGAGAGTAGGAGCGCGAATGAGGTTCTGGGCATGTGTGGGGTTTCAGTGGGGCTTCTGAGCGCGTGAGAGGGGTTCTGGGCATGTGTGGGGGTTCAGTGGGGCTTCTGAGCGAGTAGGAGCGCGTGAGAGGGGTTCTGGGCGTACGTGGGGGTCAATGGGGCTTCTGAGTGAGTAGGAGCGCATGAGAGGGGTTCTGGGCGTGTATGGGGGTTCAGTGGGGCTTCTGAGCGAGTAGGAGCGCGTGAAAGGGGTTCTGGGCACGTATGGGGGTTCAGTGGGGCTTCTGAGTGAGTGGGAGCGCGTGAGGGTTTCTGGGCGTGTAGGGGGTACAGTGGGGCTTCTGAGCGAAGAGCAGCGCGGGGAAGGGCTTCTGGGCATGTAGGGGGGTTCAGTGTGGCTTCTGAGCGAGTAGGAGCGCGAGAGGGGTTGTGGACATGTGTGGGGGTTCAATGTGGCTTCTGAGCGAGTAGGCGCGCGTGAGAGGTTCTGGGCATGTGTGGGGTTTCAGTGGGGCTTCTGAGCGAGTGGGAGCGCGTGAGAGGGGTTCTGGCCGTACGTGGGGGTCAATGGGGCTTCTGAGTGAGTAGGAGCGCGTGAGAGGGGTTCTGGGCGTGTATGTGGGTTCAGTGGGGCTTCTGAGCGAGTAGGAGCGCGTGAGGGGTTCTGGGCGTGTATGGGGGTTCAGTGTGGCTTCTGAGCGAGTAGTTGCGTGTGAGAGGGGTTCTGAGCACGTATGGGGGTTCAGTGTGGCTTCTGAGCGAGTACATCTTTATTTGTATTTTTGATATCTATTACCCCATCGGATTGTGACTATTGTCAATTGTTGATAGTGGCACGTGTTTGATGAGGTGTTATTGCATTTATTGTATTTTTTGATATCTTGTTCTGTTTATTTATAATACCTGCTGATTTATGTGATTGTTATATTATGATATGGCAGGGATGTTCGGGACTCGATCTGTCAATTGTTTTTAGTGTTTTTACTTTTTGTATGTGCACTTTATGTTTCATGTATGTTTCATGTATGTATGTTAATAAATATATTTGATACATGATTATGTTCTGGATATTCTGAGTGCCCCTATGAGTGGACCTCTTTATCTTGTGGGGTTTAGTTTGTATTAACTTGCTCTATAGGTGTTTTGTATCTTTCTGAGCGAGTAGGAGCGCATGAATGGGGTTCTGGGCATGTATGGGGGTTCAGTGGGGCTTCTGAGTGAGTAGGAGCGCGTGAGAGGGGTTCGGGGCATCTGAGCGAGTAGGAGCGCGTGAATGGGGTTTTGGGCATGTACGGGGGTTCAGTGGGGCTTCTGAGCGAGTAGGAGCGCGTGAAAGGGGTTCTGGGCATGTATGGGGATTCAGTGGGGCATCTGAGCGCGTAAAATGGGTTCTGGGCATGTATGGGGGTTCAGTGGGGCTTCTGAGCTAGTAGGAGCACGTGAAAGGGGTTCTGGGCATGTATGGGGGTTCAATGGGGCTTCTGAGCGAGTAGGAGCGTGTGAGGGGTTCTGGGCGTGTATGGGGGTTCAGTGGGGCTTCTGAGCGAGTAGAAGCATGGGGAAGGGCTTCTAGGGGTATATGGGGGTTCAGTGGGGCTTCTGAGCGAGTAGGAGCGCGGGGAAGGGCTTCTGAGCTTGTATCGGGGTTCAGTGGGGCTTCTGAGCGAGTAGGAGCGCGGGGAAGGGCTTCTGAGCTTGTATGGGTGTTCAGTGGGGCTTCTGAGCGAGTGGGAGCGCGTGAGAGGGGTTCTGGGCGTGTATGGGGGTTCAGGGGGGCTTCTGAGCGAGTAGGAGTGCGGGGAAGGGCTTCTGGGCGTGTATGGGGGTTCAGTGTGGCTTCTGAGCGAGTAGGAGCGCGAGAGGGGTTCTGGACATGTGTGGGGGTTCAGTGTGGCTTCTGAGCGAGTAGTCGCGCGTGAGAGGTTATGGGCATGTGTGGGGTTTCAGTGGGGCTTCTGAGCGCGTGAGAGGGGTTCTGGGCATGTGTGGGGGTTCAGTGGGTCTTCTGAGCGAGTAGGAGCGCGTGAGAGGGGTTCTGGGCGTACGTGGGGGTCAATGGGGCTTCTGAGTGAGTAGGAGCGCATGAGAGGGGTTCTGGGCGTGTATGGGGGTTCAGTGGGGCTTCTGAGCGAGTAGGAGCGCGTGAAAGGGGTTCTGGGCACGTATGGGGGTTCAGTGGGGCTTCTGAGTGAGTGGGAGCGCGTGAGGGTTTCTGGGCGTGTAGGGGGTACAGTGGGGCTTCTGAGCGAAGAGCAGCGCGGGGAAGGGCTTCTGGGCATGTAGGGGGGTTCAGTGTGGCTTCTGAGCGAGTAGGAGCGCGAGAGGGGTTGTGGACATGTGTGGGGGTTCAATGTGGCTTCTGAGCGAGTAGGCGCGCGTGAGAGGTTCTGGGCATGTGTGGGGTTTCAGTGGGGCTTCTGAGCGAGTGGGAGCGCGTGAGAGGGGTTCTGGGCGTACGTGGGGGTCAATGGGGCTTCTGAGTGAGTAGGAGCGCGTGAGAGGGGTTCTGGGCGTGTATGTGGGTTCAGTGGGGCTTCTGAGCGAGTAGGAGCGCGTGAGGGGTTCTGGGCGTGTATGGGGGTTCAGTGTGGCTTCTGAGCGAGTAGTTGCGTGTGAGAGGGGTTCTGAGCACGTATGGGGGTTCAGTGTGGCTTCTGAGCGAGTACATCTTTATTTGTATTTTTGATATCTATTACCCCATCGGATTGTGACTATTGTCAATTGTTGATAGTGGCACGTGTTTGATGAGGTGTTATTGCATTTATTGTATTTTTTGATATCTTGTTCTGTTTATTTATAATACCTGCTGATTTATGTGATTGTTATATTATGATATGGCAGGGATGTTCGGGACTCGATCTGTCAATTGTTTTTAGTGTTTTTACTTTTTGTATGTGCACTTTATGTTTCATGTATGTTTCATGTATGTATGTTAATAAATATATTTGATACATGATTATGTTCTGGATATTCTGAGTGCCTCTATGAGTGGACCTCTTTATCTTGTGGGGTTTAGTTTGTATTAACTTGCTCTATAGGTGTTTTGTATCTTTCTGAGCGAGTAGGAGCGCATGAATGGGGTTCTGGGCATGTATGGGGGTTCAGTGGGGCTTCTGAGTGAGTAGGAGCGCGTGAGAGGGGTTCGGGGCATCTGAGCGAGTAGGAGCGCGTGAATGGGGTTTTGGGCATGTACGGGGGTTCAGTGGGGCTTCTGAGCGAGTAGGAGCGCGTGAAAGGGGTTCTGGGCATGTATGGGGATTCAGTGGGGCATCTGAGCGCGTAAAATGGGTTCTGGGCATGTATGGGGGTTCAGTGGGGCTTCTGAGCTAGTAGGAGCACGTGAAAGGGGTTCTGGGCATGTATGGGGGTTCAATGGGGCTTCTGAGCGAGTAGGAGCGTGTGAGGGGTTCTGGGCGTGTATGGGGGTTCAGTGGGGCTTCTGAGCGAGTAGAAGCATGGGGAAGGGCTTCTAGGGGTATATGGGGGTTCAGTGGGGCTTCTGAGCGAGTAGGAGCGCGGGGAAGGGCTTCTGAGCTTGTATCGGGGTTCAGTGGGGCTTCTGAGCGAGTAGGAGCGCGGGGAAGGGCTTCTGAGCTTGTATGGGTGTTCAGTGGGGCTTCTGAGCGAGTGAGAGCGCGTGAGAGGGGTTCTGGGCGTGTATGGGGGTTCAGGGGGGCTTCTGAGCGAGTAGGAGTGCGGGGAAGGGCTTCTGGGCGTGTATGGGGGTTCAGTGTGGCTTCTGAGCGAGTAGGAGCGCGAGAGGGGTTCTGGACATGTGTGGGGGTTCAGTGTGGCTTCTGAGCGAGTAGGCGCGCGTGAGAGGTTATGGGCATGTGTGGGGTTTCAGTGGGGCTTCTGAGCGCGTGAGAGGGGTTCTGGGCATGTGTGGGGGTTCAGTGGGGCTTCTGAGCGAGTAGGAGCGCGTGAGAGGGGTTCTGGGCGTACGTGGGGGTCAATGGGGCTTCTGAGTGAGTAGGAGCGCATGAGAGGGGTTCTGGGCGTGTATGGGGGTTCAGTGGGGCTTCTGAGCGAGTAGGAGCGCGTGAAAGGGGTTCTGGGCACGTATGGGGGTTCAGTGGGGCTTCTGAGTGAGTGGGAGCGCGTGAGGGTTTCTGGGCGTGTAGGGGGTACAGTGGGGCTTCTGAGCGAAGAGCAGCGCGGGGAAGGGCTTCTGGGCATGTAGGGGGGTTCAGTGTGGCTTCTGAGCGAGTAGGAGCGCGAGAGGGGTTGTGGACATGTGTGGGGGTTCAATGTGGCTTCTGAGCGAGTAGGCGCGCGTGAGAGGTTCTGGGCATGTGTGGGGTTTCAGTGGGGCTTCTGAGCGAGTGGGAGCGCGTGAGAGGGGTTCTGGGCGTACGTGGGGGTCAATGGGGCTTCTGACTGAGTAGGAGCGCGTGAGAGGGGTTCTGGGCGTGTATGTGGGTTCAGTGGGGCTTCTGAGCGAGTAGGAGCGCGTGAGGGGTTCTGGGCGTGTATGGGGGTTCAGTGTGGCTTCTGAGCGAGTAGTTGCGTGTGAGAGGGGTTCTGAGCACGTATGGGGGTTCAGTGTGGCTTCTGAGCGAGTACATCTTTATTTGTATTTTTGATATCTATTACCCCATCGGATTGTGACTATTGTCAATTGTTGATAGTGGCACGTGTTTGATGAGGTGTTATTGCATTTATTGTATTTTTTGATATCTTGTTCTGTTTATTTATAATACCTGCTGATTTATGTGATTGTTATATTATGATATGGCAGGGATGTTCGGGACTCGATCTGTCAATTGTTTTTACTTTTTGTATGTGCACTTTATGTTTCATGTATGTTTCATGTATGTATGTTAATAAATATATTTGATACATGATTATGTTCTGGATATTCTGAGTGCCTCTATGAGTGGACCTCTTTATCTTGTGGGGTTTAGTTTGTATTAACTTGCTCTATAGGTGTTTTGTATCTTTCTGAGCGAGTAGGAGCGCATGAATGGGGTTCTGGGCATGTATGGGGGTTCAGTGGGGCTTCTGAGTGAGTAGGAGCGCGTGAGAGGGGTTCGGGGCATCTGAGCGAGTAGGAGCGCGTGAATGGGGTTTTGGGCATGTACGGGGGTTCAGTGGGGCTTCTGAGCGAGTAGGAGCGCGTGAAAGGGGTTCTGGGCATGTATGGGGATTCAGTGGGGCATCTGAGCGCGTAAAATGGGTTCTGGGCATGTATGGGGGTTCAGTGGGGCTTCTGAGCTAGTAGGAGCACGTGAAAGGGGTTCTGGGCATGTATGGGGGTTCAATGGGGCTTCTGAGCGAGTAGGAGCGTGTGAGGGGTTCTGGGCGTGTATGGGGGTTCAGTGGGGCTTCTGAGCGAGTAGAAGCATGGGGAAGGGCTTCTAGGGGTATATGGGGGTTCAGTGGGGCTTCTGAGCGAGTAGGAGCGCGGGGAAGGGCTTCTGAGCTTGTATCGGGGTTCAGTGGGGCTTCTGAGCGAGTAGGAGCGCGGGGAAGGGCTTCTGAGCTTGTATGGGTGTTCAGTGGGGCTTCTGAGTGAGTAGGAGCGCGTGAGAGGGGTTCTGGGCATGTATGGGGGTTCAGTGGGGCATCTGAGCGAGTAGGAGCGCGTGAATGGGGTTTGGGGCATGTACGGGGGTTCAGTGGGGCTTCTGAGCGAGTAGGAGCGCGTGAAAGGGGTTCTGGGCATGTATGGGGATTCAGTGGGGCATCTGAGCGAGTAGGAGCGCGTAAAAGGGGTTCTGGGCATGTATGGGGGTTCAGTGGGGCTTCTGAGCTAGTAGGAGCACGTGAAAGGGGTTCTGGGCGTGTATGGGGGTTCAGTGGGGCTTCTGAGCGAGTAGAAGCGTGGGGAAGGGCTTCTAGGGGTATATGGGGGTTCAGTGGGGCTTCTGAGCGAGTAGGAGCGCGGGGAAGGGCTTCTGAGCTTGTATGGGGGTTCAGTGGGGCTTCTGAGCGAGTAGGAGCGCGGGGAAGGGCTTCTGAGCTTGTATGGGTGTTCAGTGGGGCTTCTGAGCGCGTGAGAGGGGTTCTGGGCGTGTATGGGGGTTCAGGGGGGCTTCTGAGCGAGTAGGAGTGCGGGGAAGGGCTTCTGGGCGTGTATGGGGGTTCAGTGGGGCTTCTGAGCAAGTAGGAGCGCGTGAGAGGGGTTCTGGGCATGTATGGGGGTTCAGTGGGGCTTCTGAGCGAGTAGGTACGCGGGGAAGGGCTTCTGAGCTTGTAGGGGGGTTCAGTGGGGCTTCTGAGCGAGTAGGAGCGCGGGGAAGGGCTTCTGAGCTTGTATGGGTGTTCAGTGGGGCTTCTGAGCGAGTGGGAGCGCGTGAGAGGGGTTCTGGGCGTGTATGGGGGTTCAGGGGGGCTTCTGAGCGAGTAGGAGTGCGGGGAAGGGCTTCTGGGCGTGTATGGGGGTTCAGTGGGGCTTCTGAGCAAGTAGGAGCGCGTGAGAGGGGTTCTGGGCATGTATGGGGGTTCAGTGGGGCTTCTGAGCAAGTAGGAGCGCGTGAGGGGTTCTGGGTGTGTATGGGGGTTCAGTGGGGCTTCTGAGCGAGTAGGAGTGCGGGGAAGGGCTTCTGGTCATGTATGGGAGTTCAGTGGGGCTTCTGAGCGAGTAGTTGCGCGTGAGAGGGGTTCTGAGCACGTATGGGGGCTCAGTGTGGCTTCTGAGCGAGTAGGAGCGCGTGAATGGGGTTCTGGGCACATATGGGGGTTCAGTGGGGCTTCTGAGCGAGTAGGAGCGCGGGGAAGGTCTTCTTGGCGTGTATGGGGGTTCAGTGTGGCTTCTGAGAGTAGGAGCGCGAATGAGGTTCTGGGCATGTGTGGGTTCAATCTGGCTTCTGAGCGAGTAGGCGCCCGTGAGAGGTTCTGGGCATGTGTGGGGGTTCAATGGGGCTTCTGAGCGAGTAGGAGCGCGTGAGAGGGGTTCTGGGCATGTATGGGGGTTCAGTGGGGCTTCTGGGCGAGTAGAAGCGCGGGGAAGGGCTTCTAGGCTTATATGGGGGTTCAGTGGGGCTTCTGAGCGAGTAGGTACGCGGGGAAGGGCTTCTGAGCTTGTATGGGTGTTCAGTGGGGCTTCTGAGCGAGTGGGAGCGCGTGAGAGGTGTTCTGGGTGTGTATTGGGGTTCATTGGGGCATCTGAGCGAGTAGGAGCGCATGAATGGGGTTTTGGGCATGTATGGGGGTTCAGTGGGGCTTCTGAGCGAGTAGGAGCGCGTGAAAGGGGTTCTGGGCATGTATGGGGGTTCAGTGGGGCTTCTAAGCATGTATGGGGGTTCAGTGGGGCTTCTGAGCAAGTAGGAGCGCGTGAGAGGGGTTCTGGGCGTGTATGGGGGTTCAGTGGGGCTTCTGAGTGAGTGGGAGCGCGTGAGGGTTTCTGGGCGTGTATGGGGGTTCAGTGGGGCTTCTGAGTGAGTGGGAGCGCGTGAGGGTTTCTGGGTGTGTATGGGGGTTCAGTGTGGCTTCTGAGCGAGTAGTTGCGCGTGAGAGGGGTTCTGAGCACGTATGGGGGTTCAGTGTGGCTTCTGAGCGAGTAGAAGCGCGTGAATGGGGTTCTGGGCACGTATGGGGGTTCAGTGGGGCTTCTGAGTGAGTAGGAGCGCGGGGAAGGGCTTCTGGGCACGTATGGGGGTTCAGTGGGGCTTCTGAGTGAGTAGGAGCGCGGGGAAGGACTTCTGGGCGTGTATGGGGGTTCAGTGTGGCTTCTGAGAGAGTAGGAGTGCGAGTGGGGTTCTGGGCATGTGTGGGGGTTCAGTGTGGTTTCTGAGCGAGTAGGCGCGCGTGAGGTTCTGGGCATGTGTGGGGGTTCAGTGTGGTTTCTGAGCGAGTAGGCGCGCGTGAAAGGGGTTATGGGCGTGTATGGGGGTTCAGTGGGGCTTCTCAGCGAGTAGGAGCGCGTGAGGGGTTCTGGGCGTGTATGGGGGTTCAGTGTGGCTTCTGAGCGAGTAGTTGCGCGTGAGAGGGGTACTGAGCACGTATGGGGGTTCAGTGTGGCTTCTGAGCGAGTACATCTTTATTTGTATTTTTGATATCTATTACCCCATCGGATTGTGACTATTGTCAATTGTTGATAGTGGCACGTATTTGATGAGGTGTTATTGCATTTATTGTATTTTTTGATATCTTGTTCTGTTTATTTATAATACCTGCTGATTTATGTGATTGTTATATTATGATATGGCAGGGATGTTCGGGACTCGATCTGTCAATTGTTTTTAGTGTTTTTACTTTTTGTATGTGCACTTTGTTTCATGTATGTTTCATGTATGTATGTTAATAAATATATTTGATACATGCTTATGTTCTGGATATTCTGAGTGCCTCTATGAGTGGACCTCTTTATCTTGTGGGGTTTAGTTTGTATTAACTTGCTCTATAGGTGTTTTGTATCTTTCTGAGCGAGTAGGAGCGCATGAATGGGGTTCTGGGCATATATGGGGGTTCAGTGGGGCTTCTGAGTGAGTAGGAGCGCGTGAGAGGGGTTCTGGGCATGTATGGGGGTTCAGTGGGGCATCTGAGCGAGTAGGAGCGCGTGAATGGGGTTTGGGGCATGTACGGGGGTTCAGTGGGGCTTCTGAGCGAGTAGGAGCGCGTGAAAGGGGTTCTGGGCATGTATGGGGATTCAGTGGGGCATCTGAGCGAGTAGGAGCGCGTAAAAGGGGTTCTGGGCATGTATGGGGGTTCAGTGGGGCTTCTGAGCTAGTAGGAGCACGTGAAAGGGGTTCTGGGCGTGTATGGGGGTTCAGTGGGGCTTCTGAGCGAGTAGAAGCGTGGGGAAGGGCTTCTAGGGGTATATGGGGGTTCAGTGGGGCTTCTGAGCGAGTAGGAGCGCGGGGAAGGGCTTCTGAGCTTGTATGGGGGTTCAGTGGGGCTTCTGAGCGAGTAGGAGCGCGGGGAAGGGCTTCTGAGCTTGTATGGGTGTTCAGTGGGGCTTCTGAGCGCGTGAGAGGGGTTCTGGGCGTGTATGGGGGTTCAGGGGGGCTTCTGAGCGAGTAGGAGTGCGGGGAAGGGCTTCTGGGCGTGTATGGGGGTTCAGTGGGGCTTCTGAGCGAGTAGGTACGCGGGGAAGGGCTTCTGAGCTTGTAGGGGGGTTCAGTGGGGCTTCTGGGCGTGTAGGGGGGTTCAGTGGGGCTTCTGGGCAAAGACAAAGACTTGATTGGCGGGAATACACATTCAGGGGACCAGACCAGGGGTCAAAGCACGTACACACTAGTTTGAATATGCGGCTTCAACCCTGGCCAATCAATGCTTGCAGTGAGTCGTTCGTCGACCAATCTGGCGTCGACTCACTGCCTCCGGTTTCCCACGTTCAAGGCAGCATTGATGCCTCAAACACAGAACCGGGGAACCACCGGCTTCTATTCGGTGACTGTGTGTCTCTCGCACACATTACATACGATATTAAAACATCTGACGTACATTAAACATACGACGTTCGACATGCATAAAACACAGTACATGATCCAAAGGCTACGAATACAGGTCTTTGCTCTTGAGTAATAGCTGGCCAGTTCGTACGACACGGCCCAGCATTCAGTCTAAATATTAAATGTTCATAGTCTCTGGATAGATTGTTCGAGGTCCAGACAAGGGCTCAAGTAACAGGTAGGATCCGTTACATCGATGTTGAATTTTAAGACCTTTAATCAGTCTGATAACTCATTTAGACAGGTAATAGTGCTGTTGTGACCCTTTGCAGCAGTTTTATCACCCAAGCGGTTCACTTGCCAGGCTCCTGCCCATGTGGTCCACAGCCAGTACTACGTATGCTAAGTCACTTAATTCTTTAGATACCCTAGGGGTACACACACACACACACACACACACACACACACACACACACTTCTAACATTCAAGGGGTTAAATAAAATGGGGATGTTGAGTTGTCTCAGAATTGCTCCACTTTACTTTTATGCTCTGTCTAGGAAGTAAACTCCATGGCAAGTTTGGTATTAAGCAGCCTGCCCCACAGCAATAGCATCACATCACACACTTTACTGCAGCTCTGAACTGGGATTTGATTCATCCATACACAGTAGAGAGTACCATGAGAACACTAGCCAAGCGAGCATGCACCTTTCTAGGACATATGACTTGGTGGCAGGCATTTAACCAACTCTTTCAGTACGATTAGTAGGAGCTAATATAAGGAGGTTGCTGAGGGTATAGTCTATGGGGATTCTAACAATAATTCTTCAGCCCCAGTCCAAGAAAGGAACAAAACGGTTTAGCACTGTCCCTTTGCGTGCCAGAGGGGGTGTCCAACGCATTGCTTTACAATAACAGTTGGCTTCAGTGCAGGTAGGTTGGCATACCATGGAACCATCTGACTGCCATTTGGAGTCAGGAAGGAATATTTTTTTACCCACCTGGGGCTAAATTAGAAATGGCTTCAGCAGGTTTTTGCCTTCCTCTGGATAAACAAGGAATGGCTGGACTTGTCTTTTTTCAGCCTCATCAACTATGTTACTATGTAATGCATTTAACACCGTTTGAGCACTAAAAGGATTAAAACAGGGACTTACCCCACATTCATGCAATTCTGTGTGCATTTAGGAGGAACAGAGGCACATGAAGATCATCGATGAGACAATGGCCCAGCTGCAGGATCTGAAGAACCAACATCTGGCCAAGAAGTCAGAAGTGAATGACAAGAACCATCAAATGGAAGAGATCCGGAAGAAGCTGGGTGGAGCCAACAAGTCAGTATAAGTTGACCTGTATGGGGTGGGAAAAATGATTAATGTTTAACCCTTTTGTGTGACAGATGGGTCTGTGTATCACTTAACAATGCACTGTATACCTCTGTGGTACCCAAGTGGTCAATGTATAGAAATGTATGCATGAGGTGGACAGTAGTTTGTCTGCTTTGGGCCTAATTCACATTGGCAGTTTTGTTGCAGCAGAAAGTGGATACCACTGAGAACTATTCTATAGATGTCTATTCTGTGTAACTTTGCAAGAACATCTTCCAGTGGATCTGTTCTAGACCAGAGGTTCTCAACACTCTGTGGCCACTAACAAGCCAGGACTTAGGGATTTCCCTGCTAGAACACAGCTGGGTGGATCAGAGGCTCATTCACACTGATTAACTCACCTGTGCTAACAAGGAAATCATCAAATCCTGGTCTGTTAGTGGCCACTGAGGGCACAGGTTGAGAACCACTGCTCTAGATCAAAGTGTCTAGATGGGAGAGCAAGCATGCTGTAACCGTTTTAACTCCATCATGGATCCTTAACAAAAATGTACCCATGACTGTGCTGGCAAGTCATGGGTAAACTTTCTTCAAGGACACATAATGGTCCTGGGACAGTATGGCATTCAGGGGTCCCAGGAGTTAAACTGTATACGCTTATGCAAAATATACACAAGTGTGTGCAGATGCATTGCCTGATGTGTGAGGCCTACAGAATAGGTGGAGTAATATTTTGTTTGTTATAAGCCATTGAGTGCCAGAGAGGAGGTATCAGGAACATTGCTTTGCAATGCATTGTATGCATCTCTAGCGCTGAAAGGGTTAAACAAGAGCAAACATTCAGTACTCCAGCGAGAGGTCCTTTACACTTCTGATATGCTTTGCATTTGTAATATTTTCCTATGTTTGCAAGTAAATCGTAAAGCACAATAACCCTTTATTACCGGGAATTATATATAGTAGTGCTTTTCCTGTTAATTACAACAAGGGTGCTCCAATGTCTTTCAAAGGTTATTACAGCTCAGACTTTTTTTTTTTTTTTAAAACCCCTTGCACACTTCTCTGGTCTTCAACACATAACAAATCCTCAAAGGATTCAGCTGAACTTGGCAATAATGCAAACTGATATCCAGAAGTAATTCCCCTACTGCTGTCTGTGGTAGGGCTTGAATCAAACTAAAGCTATCCATAGAATGTGTGACTACAACAGAAAAAAAAAGTTTGAACTGTAATTAATTACTTTTGTATTGAGCATCTTCCTATAATGGGAGTATGCAAAGTACTGCTCAGAGATGCTCAGCTGAGAGCGAGGATATGTAGAAGCTTCTGCAGGACTTTTATCTGACCCAGGGTGCAAAATCACCCTTGGGCTTGACCACCCTAAGGGTAATAGGGGAATCCAGATGTTGACCCCTTGCTCACGGGCATCTAGAAAGAACTGCATCTCTCTGACGAGGCCAACACATATGTCTGGAGCTGGCAGGTCCCGTAGGCAGCAAGCATAAACTGATGTAGGGGAGGGCAGCCAGTGGTTGTGCAGCTATTGTTGGACTGCAGTTCACATCATCTTCTGGTTGTGGATGATAGGAGTCCTAGTCTGTCAGTAGCTAGATGACCACTGCTTACTCACACCTGTGCTAGAGACTAGAGTAATGCTGGTGGGAAAGCCTGCCCAGATCCTTTATCATGCACCTGGTTTTGCGTTCCTAATTATGATGTAATTATTATAAAGTCTTTTATTGTTTTCTTTAAGAATTGTGGCATTACTGTCTAGAGCTGAGCTCTCCCCTTTTTAGGAGATGGTCACTTTTTAAGCTTTTACTACTCAGTTCACTGTTATGGCTTTTAAATGTTTTATTGTCTTATCTATTTTCACAATTGCTGAGATTGTTTTTACAATAAAGATTCTACAAGTATTAATCGGTCATTTTTGCAGCATGGCGTTGTCTGCCATTGGATTGGAGGGGAAGTGGGAAGGGAAAAGCGGTTATGGGGCCTTGTGTAAAAAAAAAAAAAAAAAAAAAAATGTATATATATAATATATATATATATATGAATGAGCTGGTGCAAACTATTTTACCATGGTGGGGGGGGGTCTGTAGCACGCATTGGAGACCCCTCTAGCATTTGAAAAATCCCATTTATATGCTGCCCCATGGTAAAATTGGCTTTGCTCTAGAACTGCTTTTGTTTTCTGCATAAAGGCCCTTAGAGGGGGATGTTTAAAACCAGGGTAATAAACATATTGCCATAAAATTATATAAGGCTATACAGATTATAATCTATAATGTTTGGTAGTATTACTTAACAAAAATTCTAACTAGATTTTTTTTTTGATGGTGCGGTCCAAATAATAGTCACAGAGAGAGTATGTATAAAGAAATCCACTAACTGCGACATGAATAAGGGTAGTTTTACTGGGTACATTTTATCAGGAAGAACCTGTACTTCGTGTAGAGGCTATCGTAATATACTTCCATTTATGTATTGCAAAGAAGATGAAAAAAATCCTATTAGCATATTTTCTCAGGCACTTTTTAACGTTGAGGTCACATCTATATAAAATGATCTGTTCTGAATTTTAGGGGCAGTTATTAAATTGGAACTATCACACAAATGAGTGACCCCAAAATAATTATGCGTATAACGATACTATATCCATACTAGTGTTATTGAGAAATCGTCTCAGAATGAGTTGGGTCAGGCCAAGCAGCTTGCTGCAGAGGCATCTGCACCATCAAGTACAATGCATCACCTCCTAGAGGAGACCAGGACGAACAGCAGAGGCACGCAAGATGTCTGCCTGACTGTCTCAGAACTAGTTGAATTTCTCAATAAACTCTGGACTTTTTCCAGATAATACTAGTATGGATATGCTTATTATGTGCATAATTATTTGGGGGTAACTTTAATTTGTGTGATATTCTGCTTTAAACATCTCCTACCCTTTGGGCTGAAGAAGTGCAATTGTGGACCTGCCCTGGGACATAAGTTATTTAAAACTTTCAGTGTCAGAAGGGTACGCAATGCACTGCACACCCCTCTGGTACTGAAAGTGTTAAATCAATAAGCATTTTTACCACTAAGCTTGCCAATGTTTGTCCCCTCTGGTGCAGTTGGTTCGCTGTGGAATCAAAGCTCTAATAGAATAGGGCCCCCTTATTTATCAAGCTGAAGAGGTGCAAACCAACTGATCCACAGGGATGAATGAAAGTTCCCATTTCTAGAAACAGATCTTTAACCCCTTCGCTACCACTAACGTGCCAGAACCTTCACGGTGGTCCGGCACCTAAGATCCAGTGACGAACCTGGCACGTCATGGAGTTCAGGGCTCCGGAAGCCCTGAATCAGAAATTAAAAAAAAAAAAAAAGCCCCATGGTCACCAACTACCACGTTAAACTCCTTGTACGCAAGAGAGGTCTCCGGCGTATTGCTCAGCCGTGCGGCTGAGACATTTCTAGACTTCCAGAGGCTACAAGGTACCTTTAAAGGGAAGCAGATTTTATTTCTCCCCTATGGAAAAATTTGCAGTTGGAGAGTCAATAAGAGAGATGTGCCTAGTCCAGGCCGGAGAGACTCTGTGCTATCCTTAAAGTTAAAATGGTCAATAAAAGGCAGATGGTTGACTGTCAGCAGTGAATAAATGTGAGTTGATATGATGCTTCTTGATATAAAATGTATATAAAGTTGGATAATGCACAGCTGGCGCTCCCTTTTTTCCTCTGTTGTGTGTGTCTCTTCAGCAAGATGTCTTCGCTGTCATCATGAGGGTGAGTCTCATAAGAGCTTATGTTTTCATATCATGCCTGCACTTAATAAACATAACAGTATTTAACCCCTTAATGGTCATAGTTTGTCATGGATAGATCTGAGTTTACGACCCATGACGTACTATGACCATCATGGAATTCCGGCCTTCCCCCTGCGGCTGCACACCATTCGGGGAGTCCGGAACCGGAAAGAGGGAGAAAAAATAGTCAGTGGTCCTTGAGTGCTGGCCGCATGTGCTCGCGGCCGGTCCTTAAGGGGTTAAATAATTACAGGTATAATAACTACTGAGGGGGACGTGTATCTCTGTGATAGTTCTGCTTTGACTCTTTGCTTGCCACACAGATATTTCTCCCCTATGGAAAAACCTGCAGTTGGAGAGTCAATAAGCGAGACGGGCCGAGTCCAGGCCGGAGAGACTCTGTGGTACCCTGAAAGTTACAATGGTCAATAAAAGGCAGATGCTTGACTGTCAGCAGTGAATAAATGTGAGTTGATATGATGCTTCTTGATATAAAATGTATATGAAGTTGGATAATGCACAGTTGGCGCTCCTTTTTTTTCCTGTTGTGTGTGTCTCTTCAGCAAGATGTTTTCGCTGTCATCTTGAGGGTGAGTCTCATAAGAGCTTATGTTTTCATATCATGCCTGCACTTAATAAACATAATTAAGTGTTTAACCCCTTAATAGTCATAGTTCATAATGGGTAGATCTGAGTGAACGACCCATGATGTACTATGACAGTCATGGAATTCCGGCCTTCCCCCGCGGCTGCACACCATTTGGGGAGTCCTGAACCGGAAAGAGGGAAATTTAAAAAAAAAAAAAAAAAATCTGTGGTCCTTAAAGGGATAGTAATACTTCATTTTATCTTTGTTTTATTTTGTAGGCATTAAAAAAATCATGAAGAATGATATAAGTCTTATGTCTCAAACCTTTATGGTTTATGAGATATTCACAAACAAAGTATCCCCCCCCCCCCCCGTTCAACCAGATCAGAAGGAAGGTGCCCAGGTAGACTGCAGAGAGGGACAATCTTAAATTAAGATAAGAGAAAAAGCTGAAAAACTTGTCAAGGGGGGAAGGACTTTCATTCTTTTCATACAAAGAAGATTGTCCCCTTCTGTTATCTGTCTGGTCTTACAACCAGACTCACATCTAAGAAGAGATGGCTTACACTGTAAAAAGGGTCGGGAGGGGGAAACTTTGCTTGCGAATATCTCTTAAACCATAAAGGTTTGAGACGTAAGACTTATATCATTCTTCATGTTTTTTTAATGCCTACAAAATAAAGTTAAAATTAAGTATTACTATCCCTTTAAGTGCTGGCCACGTGTGTTCGTGTCCGGTCCTTAAGGGGTTAAATAATTGCAGCTATACTATACTAACTCAGTGCAAATCAATGCTTGGGTGACCCTCTAGCATTCTAGGGGACGAGAACCCCATTTAAATCAACTTTTGCATTTGTCTGCTGTGGTGCATGTGCTTAGTACCAGAATTAGCTTACCTAGGACTGTTGTTTGCTTGAGTCTAAGAGTATAATTGCCGCAAATTCAGACAAAAGGGTGTGTGCCTTTCCTGAGAACCCACCAGGCTATCCTGTACCCCACCAAGCCATCCCGTACACCACCAGGCCAGTCAGTACCGACAAAATCCATGCAGAACCTCCACAAGCCATTCAGTACCACTCAAATCATCCAAAGCCTATCCAGTACCCAATCAAGCCATCCAAAACCTCTACAAGCCATCCACCCCATCACTCCATCCAGTACCCACCACAAGGCATCCAAAACCTCAACATGCCATTGAATACCCCCACAAGCCATCCGGAACCTCTACAAGCTATCCATTACCCCCACAAGCCATTCATTACCATTACAAGCCATCCAGTACCCCCAAAACGTCTACAACCCATCCAGTACCCCATCAACCTTTTCACTACCACCACAAGCAGTTCAATACCCCCACAAGCCATGAGTACCACCTCATGCGACCCAAAACCACCGCACGCCATCCAGTACCCACACAACCCATCCAATACCCCTACAAGCCATCCAGGAGCACGTGAAAGGGGTTCTGGGAATGTATGAGGGTCCAGTGTGGCTTCTGAGCGAGTAGGAGTGCATGAAAGGGGTTCTGGGCATGTATGGGGGTTCAGTGGGGCTTCTGAGCGAGTAGGAGCGCGTGAGAGGGGTTCTGGGCATGTATGGGGGTTCAGTGGGGCTTCTGAGCAAGTAGAAACGCGGGGAAGGGCTTCTGGGCATGTAGGGGGGTTCAGTGGGGCTTCTGAGCGAGTAGGAGCGCGGGGAAGGGCTTCTGGGCATGTAGGGGGGTTCAGTGGGGCTTCTGAGCGAGTAGGAGTGCGGGGAAGGGCTTCTGGGCGTGTGTGGGGGTTCAGTGTGGTTTCTGAGCGAGTAGGCGCGCGCGTGAGGTTCTGGGCATGTGTGGGGGTTCAGTGTGGTTTCTGAGCGAGTAGGCGCGTGCGTGAGGTTCTGGGCATGTGTGGGGCTTCTGAGCGAGTAGGCGCGCGTGAGAGGGGTTCTGGGCGTACGTGGGGTTCAGTGGGGCTTCTGAGCGAGTAGGAGCGCGGGGAAGGGCTTCTGAGCTTGTATCGGGGTTCAGTGGGGCTTCTGAGCGAGTAGGAGCGCGGGGAAGGGCTTCTGAGCTTGTATGGGTGTTCAGTGGGGCTTCTGAGCGAGTGGGAGCGCGTGAGAGGGGTTCTGGGCGTGTATGGGGGTTCAGGGGGGCTTCTGAGCGAGTAGGAGTGCGGGGAAGGGCTTCTGGGCGTGTATGGGGGTTCAGTGTGGCTTCTGAGCGAGTAGGAGCGCGAGAGGGGTTCTGGACATGTGTGGGGGTTCAGTGTGGCTTCTGAGCGAGTAGGCGCGCGTGAGAGGTTATGGGCATGTGTGGGGTTTCAGTGGGGCTTCTGAGCGCGTGAGAGGGGTTCTGGGCATGTGTGGGGGTTCAGTGGGGCTTCTGAGCGAGTAGGAGCGCGTGAGAGGGGTTCTGGGCGTACGTGGGGGTCAATGGGGCTTCTGAGTGAGTAGGAGCGCATGAGAGGGGTTCTGGGCGTGTATGGGGGTTCAGTGGGGCTTCTGAGCGAGTAGGAGCGCGTGAAAGGGGTTCTGGGCACGTATGGGGGTTCAGTGGGGCTTCTGAGTGAGTGGGAGCGCGTGAGGGTTTCTGGGCGTGTAGGGGGTACAGTGGGGCTTCTGAGCGAAGAGCAGCGCGGGGAAGGGCTTCTGGGCATGTAGGGGGGTTCAGTGTGGCTTCTGAGCGAGTAGGAGCGCGAGAGGGGTTGTGGACATGTGTGGGGGTTCAATGTGGCTTCTGAGCGAGTAGGCGCGCGTGAGAGGTTCTGGGCATGTGTGGGGTTTCAGTGGGGCTTCTGAGCGAGTGGGAGCGCGTGAGAGGGGTTCTGGGCGTACGTGGGGGTCAATGGGGCTTCTGAGTGAGTAGGAGCGCGTGAGAGGGGTTCTGGGCGTGTATGTGGGTTCAGTGGGGCTTCTGAGCGAGTAGGAGCGCGTGAGGGGTTCTGGGCGTGTATGGGGGTTCAGTGTGGCTTCTGAGCGAGTAGTTGCGTGTGAGAGGGGTTCTGAGCACGTATGGGGGTTCAGTGTGGCTTCTGAGCGAGTACATCTTTATTTGTATTTTTGATATCTATTACCCCATCGGATTGTGACTATTGTCAATTGTTGATAGTGGCACGTGTTTGATGAGGTGTTATTGCATTTATTGTATTTTTTGATATCTTGTTCTGTTTATTTATAATACCTGCTGATTTATGTGATTGTTATATTATGATATGGCAGGGATGTTCGGGACTCGATCTGTCAATTGTTTTTAGTGTTTTTACTTTTTGTATGTGCACTTTATGTTTCATGTATGTTTCATGTATGTATGTTAATAAATATATTTGATACATGATTATGTTCTGGATATTCTGAGTGCCTCTATGAGTGGACCTCTTTATCTTGTGGGGTTTAGTTTGTATTAACTTGCTCTATAGGTGTTTTGTATCTTTCTGAGCGAGTAGGAGCGCATGAATGGGGTTCTGGGCATGTATGGGGGTTCAGTGGGGCTTCTGAGTGAGTAGGAGCGCGTGAGAGGGGTTCGGGGCATCTGAGCGAGTAGGAGCGCGTGAATGGGGTTTTGGGCATGTACGGGGGTTCAGTGGGGCTTCTGAGCGAGTAGGAGCGCGTGAAAGGGGTTCTGGGCATGTATGGGGATTCAGTGGGGCATCTGAGCGCGTAAAATGGGTTCTGGGCATGTATGGGGGTTCAGTGGGGCTTCTGAGCTAGTAGGAGCACGTGAAAGGGGTTCTGGGCATGTATGGGGGTTCAATGGGGCTTCTGAGCGAGTAGGAGCGTGTGAGGGGTTCTGGGCGTGTATGGGGGTTCAGTGGGGCTTCTGAGCGAGTAGAAGCATGGGGAAGGGCTTCTAGGGGTATATGGGGGTTCAGTGGGGCTTCTGAGCGAGTAGGAGCGCGGGGAAGGGCTTCTGAGCTTGTATCGGGGTTCAGTGGGGCTTCTGAGCGAGTAGGAGCGCGGGGAAGGGCTTCTGAGCTTGTATGGGTGTTCAGTGGGGCTTCTGAGCGAGTGGGAGCGCGTGAGAGGGGTTCTGGGCGTGTATGGGGGTTCAGGGGGGCTTCTGAGCGAGTAGGAGTGCGGGGAAGGGCTTCTGGGCGTGTATGGGGGTTCAGTGGGGCTTCTGAGCAAGTAGGAGCGCGTGAGAGGGGTTCTGGGCATGTATGGGGGTTCAGTGGGGCTTCTGAGCAAGTAGGAGCGCGTGAATGGGGTTCTGGGCACATATGGGGGTTCAGTGGGGCTTCTGAGCGAGTAGGAGCGCGGGGAAGGTCTTCTTGGCGTGTATGGGGGTTCAGTGTGGCTTCTGAGAGTAGGAGCGCGAATGAGGTTCTGGGCATGTGTGGGTTCAATCTGGCTTCTGAGCGAGTAGGCGCCCGTGAGAGGTTCTGGGCATGTGTGGGGGTTCAATGGGGCTTCTGAGCGAGTAGGAGCGCGTGAGAGGGGTTCTGGGCATGTATGGGGGTTCAGTGGGGCTTCTGGGCGAGTAGAAGCGCGGGGAAGGGCTTCTAGGCTTATATGGGGGTTCAGTGGGGCTTCTGAGCGAGTAGGTACGCGGGGAAGGGCTTCTGAGCTTGTATGGGTGTTCAGTGGGGCTTCTGAGCGAGTGGGAGCGCGTGAGAGGTGTTCTGGGTGTGTATTGGGGTTCATTGGGGCATCTGAGCGAGTAGGAGCGCATGAATGGGGTTTTGGGCATGTATGGGGGTTCAGTGGGGCTTCTGAGCGAGTAGGAGCGCGTGAAAGGGGTTCTGGGCATGTATGGGGGTTCAGTGGGGCTTCTAAGCATGTATGGGGGTTCAGTGGGGCTTCTGAGCAAGTAGGAGCGCGTGAGAGGGGTTCTGGGCGTGTATGGGGGTTCAGTGGGGCTTCTGAGTGAGTGGGAGCGCGTGAGGGTTTCTGGGCGTGTATGGGGGTTCAGTGGGGCTTCTGAGTGAGTGGGAGCGCGTGAGGGTTTCTGGGTGTGTATGGGGGTTCAGTGTGGCTTCTGAGCGAGTAGTTGCGCGTGAGAGGGGTTCTGAGCACGTATGGGGGTTCAGTGTGGCTTCTGAGCGAGTAGAAGCGCGTGAATGGGGTTCTGGGCACGTATGGGGGTTCAGTGGGGCTTCTGAGTGAGTAGGAGCGCGGGGAAGGGCTTCTGGGCACGTATGGGGGTTCAGTGGGGCTTCTGAGTGAGTAGGAGCGCGGGGAAGGACTTCTGGGCGTGTATGGGGGTTCAGTGTGGCTTCTGAGAGAGTAGGAGTGCGAGTGGGGTTCTGGGCATGTGTGGGGGTTCAGTGTGGTTTCTGAGCGAGTAGGCGCGCGTGAGGTTCTGGGCATGTGTGGGGGTTCAGTGTGGTTTCTGAGCGAGTAGGCGCGCGTGAAAGGGGTTATGGGCGTGTATGGGGGTTCAGTGGGGCTTCTCAGCGAGTAGGAGCGCGTGAGGGGTTCTGGGCGTGTATGGGGGTTCAGTGTGGCTTCTGAGCGAGTAGTTGCGCGTGAGAGGGGTACTGAGCACGTATGGGGGTTCAGTGTGGCTTCTGAGCGAGTACATCTTTATTTGTATTTTTGATATCTATTACCCCATCGGATTGTGACTATTGTCAATTGTTGATAGTGGCACGTATTTGATGAGGTGTTATTGCATTTATTGTATTTTTTGATATCTTGTTCTGTTTATTTATAATACCTGCTGATTTATGTGATTGTTATATTATGATATGGCAGGGATGTTCGGGACTCGATCTGTCAATTGTTTTTAGTGTTTTTACTTTTTGTATGTGCACTTTGTTTCATGTATGTTTCATGTATGTATGTTAATAAATATATTTGATACATGCTTATGTTCTGGATATTCTGAGTGCCTCTATGAGTGGACCTCTTTATCTTGTGGGGTTTAGTTTGTATTAACTTGCTCTATAGGTGTTTTGTATCTTTCTGAGCGAGTAGGAGCGCATGAATGGGGTTCTGGGCATATATGGGGGTTCAGTGGGGCTTCTGAGTGAGTAGGAGCGCGTGAGAGGGGTTCTGGGCATGTATGGGGGTTCAGTGGGGCATCTGAGCGAGTAGGAGCGCGTGAATGGGGTTTGGGGCATGTACGGGGGTTCAGTGGGGCTTCTGAGCGAGTAGGAGCGCGTGAAAGGGGTTCTGGGCATGTATGGGGATTCAGTGGGGCATCTGAGCGAGTAGGAGCGCGTAAAAGGGGTTCTGGGCATGTATGGGGGTTCAGTGGGGCTTCTGAGCTAGTAGGAGCACGTGAAAGGGGTTCTGGGCGTGTATGGGGGTTCAGTGGGGCTTCTGAGCGAGTAGAAGCGTGGGGAAGGGCTTCTAGGGGTATATGGGGGTTCAGTGGGGCTTCTGAGCGAGTAGGAGCGCGGGGAAGGGCTTCTGAGCTTGTATGGGGGTTCAGTGGGGCTTCTGAGCGAGTAGGAGCGCGGGGAAGGGCTTCTGAGCTTGTATGGGTGTTCAGTGGGGCTTCTGAGCGCGTGAGAGGGGTTCTGGGCGTGTATGGGGGTTCAGGGGGGCTTCTGAGCGAGTAGGAGTGCGGGGAAGGGCTTCTGGGCGTGTATGGGGGTTCAGTGGGGCTTCTGAGCAAGTAGGAGCGCGTGAGAGGGGTTCTGGGCATGTATGGGGGTTCAGTGGGGCTTCTGAGCGAGTAGGTACGCGGGGAAGGGCTTCTGAGCTTGTAGGGGGGTTCAGTGGGGCTTCTGAGCGAGTAGGAGCGCGGGGAAGGGCTTCTGAGCTTGTATGGGTGTTCAGTGGGGCTTCTGAGCGAGTGGGAGCGCGTGAGAGGGGTTCTGGGCGTGTATGGGGGTTCAGGGGGGCTTCTGAGCGAGTAGGAGTGCGGGGAAGGGCTTCTGGGCGTGTATGGGGGTTCAGTGGGGCTTCTGAGCAAGTAGGAGCGCGTGAGAGGGGTTCTGGGCATGTATGGGGGTTCAGTGGGGCTTCTGAGCAAGTAGGAGCGCGTGAGGGGTTCTGGGTGTGTATGGGGGTTCAGTGGGGCTTCTGAGCGAGTAGGAGTGCGGGGAAGGGCTTCTGGTCATGTATGGGGGTTCAGTGGGGCTTCTGAGCGAGTAGTTGCGCGTGAGAGGGGTTCTGAGCACGTATGGGGGCTCAGTGTGGCTTCTGAGCGAGTAGGAGCGCGTGAAAGGGGTTCTGGGCACATATGGGGGTTCAGTGGGGCTTCTGAGTGAGTGGGAGCGCGTGAGGGTTTCTGGGCGTGTAGGGGGTACAGTGGGGCTTCTGAGCGAAGAGCAGCGCGGGGAAGGGCTTCTGGGCATGTAGGGGGGTTCAGTGTGGCTTCTGAGCGAGTAGGAGCGCGAGAGGGGTTGTGGACATGTGTGGGGGTTCAATGTGGCTTCTGAGCGAGTAGGCGCGCGTGAGAGGTTCTGGGCATGTGTGGGGTTTCAGTGGGGCTTCTGAGCGAGTGGGAGCGCGTGAGAGGGGTTCTGGCCGTACGTGGGGGTCAATGGGGCTTCTGAGTGAGTAGGAGCGCGTGAGAGGGGTTCTGGGCGTGTATGTGGGTTCAGTGGGGCTTCTGAGCGAGTAGGAGCGCGTGAGGGGTTCTGGGCGTGTATGGGGGTTCAGTGTGGCTTCTGAGCGAGTAGTTGCGTGTGAGAGGGGTTCTGAGCACGTATGGGGGTTCAGTGTGGCTTCTGAGCGAGTACATCTTTATTTGTATTTTTGATATCTATTACCCCATCGGATTGTGACTATTGTCAATTGTTGATAGTGGCACGTGTTTGATGAGGTGTTATTGCATTTATTGTATTTTTTGATATCTTGTTCTGTTTATTTATAATACCTGCTGATTTATGTGATTGTTATATTATGATATGGCAGGGATGTTCGGGACTCGATCTGTCAATTGTTTTTAGTGTTTTTACTTTTTGTATGTGCACTTTATGTTTCATGTATGTTTCATGTATGTATGTTAATAAATATATTTGATACATGCTTATGTTCTGGATATTCTGAGTGCCTCTATGAGTGGACCTCTTTATCTTGTGGGGTTTAGTTTGTATTAACTTGCTCTATAGGTGTTTTGTATCTTTCTGAGCGAGTAGGAGCGCATGAATGGGGTTCTGGGCATGTATGGGGGTTCAGTGGGGCTTCTGAGTGAGTAGGAGCGCGTGAGAGGGGTTCGGGGCATCTGAGCGAGTAGGAGCGCGTGAATGGGGTTTTGGGCATGTACGGGGGTTCAGTGGGGCTTCTGAGCGAGTAGGAGCGCGTGAAAGGGGTTCTGGGCATGTATGGGGATTCAGTGGGGCATCTGAGCGCGTAAAATGGGTTCTGGGCATGTATGGGGGTTCAGTGGGGCTTCTGAGCTAGTAGGAGCACGTGAAAGGGGTTCTGGGCATGTATGGGGGTTCAATGGGGCTTCTGAGCGAGTAGGAGCGTGTGAGGGGTTCTGGGCGTGTATGGGGGTTCAGTGGGGCTTCTGAGCGAGTAGAAGCATGGGGAAGGGCTTCTAGGGGTATATGGGGGTTCAGTGGGGCTTCTGAGCGAGTAGGAGCGCGGGGAAGGGCTTCTGAGCTTGTATCGGGGTTCAGTGGGGCTTCTGAGCGAGTAGGAGCGCGGGGAAGGGCTTCTGAGCTTGTATGGGTGTTCAGTGGGGCTTCTGAGCGAGTGGGAGCGCGTGAGAGGGGTTCTGGGCGTGTATGGGGGTTCAGGGGGGCTTCTGAGCGAGTAGGAGTGCGGGGAAGGGCTTCTGGGCGTGTATGGGGGTTCAGTGGGGCTTCTGAGCAAGTAGGAGCGCGTGAGAGGGGTTCTGGGCATGTATGGGGGTTCAGTGGGGCTTCTGAGCAAGTAGGAGCGCGTGAATGGGGTTCTGGGCACATATGGGGGTTCAGTGGGGCTTCTGAGCGAGTAGGAGCGCGGGGAAGGTCTTCTTGGCGTGTATGGGGGTTCAGTGTGGCTTCTGAGAGTAGGAGCGCGAATGAGGTTCTGGGCATGTGTGGGTTCAATCTGGCTTCTGAGCGAGTAGGCGCCCGTGAGAGGTTCTGGGCATGTGTGGGGGTTCAATGGGGCTTCTGAGCGAGTAGGAGCGCGTGAGAGGGGTTCTGGGCATGTATGGGGGTTCAGTGGGGCTTCTGGGCGAGTAGAAGCGCGGGGAAGGGCTTCTAGGCTTATATGGGGGTTCAGTGGGGCTTCTGAGCGAGTAGGTACGCGGGGAAGGGCTTCTGAGCTTGTATGGGTGTTCAGTGGGGCTTCTGAGCGAGTGGGAGCGCGTGAGAGGTGTTCTGGGTGTGTATTGGGGTTCATTGGGGCATCTGAGCGAGTAGGAGCGCATGAATGGGGTTTTGGGCATGTATGGGGGTTCAGTGGGGCTTCTGAGCGAGTAGGAGCGCGTGAAAGGGGTTCTGGGCATGTATGGGGGTTCAGTGGGGCTTCTAAGCATGTATGGGGGTTCAGTGGGGCTTCTGAGCAAGTAGGAGCGCGTGAGAGGGGTTCTGGGCGTGTATGGGGGTTCAGTGGGGCTTCTGAGTGAGTGGGAGCGCGTGAGGGTTTCTGGGCGTGTATGGGGGTTCAGTGGGGCTTCTGAGTGAGTGGGAGCGCGTGAGGGTTTCTGGGTGTGTATGGGGGTTCAGTGTGGCTTCTGAGCGAGTAGTTGCGCGTGAGAGGGGTTCTGAGCACGTATGGGGGTTCAGTGTGGCTTCTGAGCGAGTAGAAGCGCGTGAATGGGGTTCTGGGCACGTATGGGGGTTCAGTGGGGCTTCTGAGTGAGTAGGAGCGCGGGGAAGGGCTTCTGGGCACGTATGGGGGTTCAGTGGGGCTTCTGAGTGAGTAGGAGCGCGGGGAAGGACTTCTGGGCGTGTATGGGGGTTCAGTGTGGCTTCTGAGAGAGTAGGAGTGCGAGTGGGGTTCTGGGCATGTGTGGGGGTTCAGTGTGGTTTCTGAGCGAGTAGGCGCGCGTGAGGTTCTGGGCATGTGTGGGGGTTCAGTGTGGTTTCTGAGCGAGTAGGCGCGCGTGAAAGGGGTTATGGGCGTGTATGGGGGTTCAGTGGGGCTTCTCAGCGAGTAGGAGCGCGTGAGGGGTTCTGGGCGTGTATGGGGGTTCAGTGTGGCTTCTGAGCGAGTAGTTGCGCGTGAGAGGGGTACTGAGCACGTATGGGGGTTCAGTGTGGCTTCTGAGCGAGTACATCTTTATTTGTATTTTTGATATCTATTACCCCATCGGATTGTGACTATTGTCAATTGTTGATAGTGGCACGTATTTGATGAGGTGTTATTGCATTTATTGTATTTTTTGATATCTTGTTCTGTTTATTTATAATACCTGCTGATTTATGTGATTGTTATATTATGATATGGCAGGGATGTTCGGGACTCGATCTGTCAATTGTTTTTAGTGTTTTTACTTTTTGTATGTGCACTTTGTTTCATGTATGTTTCATGTATGTATGTTAATAAATATATTTGATACATGCTTATGTTCTGGATATTCTGAGTGCCTCTATGAGTGGACCTCTTTATCTTGTGGGGTTTAGTTTGTATTAACTTGCTCTATAGGTGTTTTGTATCTTTCTGAGCGAGTAGGAGCGCATGAATGGGGTTCTGGGCATATATGGGGGTTCAGTGGGGCTTCTGAGTGAGTAGGAGCGCGTGAGAGGGGTTCTGGGCATGTATGGGGGTTCAGTGGGGCATCTGAGCGAGTAGGAGCGCGTGAATGGGGTTTGGGGCATGTACGGGGGTTCAGTGGGGCTTCTGAGCGAGTAGGAGCGCGTGAAAGGGGTTCTGGGCATGTATGGGGATTCAGTGGGGCATCTGAGCGAGTAGGAGCGCGTAAAAGGGGTTCTGGGCATGTATGGGGGTTCAGTGGGGCTTCTGAGCTAGTAGGAGCACGTGAAAGGGGTTCTGGGCGTGTATGGGGGTTCAGTGGGGCTTCTGAGCGAGTAGAAGCGTGGGGAAGGGCTTCTAGGGGTATATGGGGGTTCAGTGGGGCTTCTGAGCGAGTAGGAGCGCGGGGAAGGGCTTCTGAGCTTGTATGGGGGTTCAGTGGGGCTTCTGAGCGAGTAGGAGCGCGGGGAAGGGCTTCTGAGCTTGTATGGGTGTTCAGTGGGGCTTCTGAGCGCGTGAGAGGGGTTCTGGGCGTGTATGGGGGTTCAGGGGGGCTTCTGAGCGAGTAGGAGTGCGGGGAAGGGCTTCTGGGCGTGTATGGGGGTTCAGTGGGGCTTCTGAGCAAGTAGGAGCGCGTGAGAGGGGTTCTGGGCATGTATGGGGGTTCAGTGGGGCTTCTGAGCGAGTAGGTACGCGGGGAAGGGCTTCTGAGCTTGTAGGGGGGTTCAGTGGGGCTTCTGAGCGAGTAGGAGCGCGGGGAAGGGCTTCTGAGCTTGTATGGGTGTTCAGTGGGGCTTCTGAGCGAGTGGGAGCGCGTGAGAGGGGTTCTGGGCGTGTATGGGGGTTCAGGGGGGCTTCTGAGCGAGTAGGAGTGCGGGGAAGGGCTTCTGGGCGTGTATGGGGGTTCAGTGGGGCTTCTGAGCAAGTAGGAGCGCGTGAGAGGGGTTCTGGGCATGTATGGGGGTTCAGTGGGGCTTCTGAGCAAGTAGGAGCGCGTGAGGGGTTCTGGGTGTGTATGGGGGTTCAGTGGGGCTTCTGAGCGAGTAGGAGTGCGGGGAAGGGCTTCTGGTCATGTATGGGGGTTCAGTGGGGCTTCTGAGCGAGTAGTTGCGCGTGAGAGGGGTTCTGAGCACGTATGGGGGCTCAGTGTGGCTTCTGAGCGAGTAGGAGCGCGTGAATGGGGTTCTGGGCACATATGGGGGTTCAGTGGGGCTTCTGAGCGAGTAGGAGCGCGGGGAAGGTCTTCTTGGCGTGTATGGGGGTTCAGTGTGGCTTCTGAGAGTAGGAGCGCGAATGAGGTTCTGGGCATGTGTGGGGTTTCAGTGGGGCTTCTGAGCGCGTGAGAGGGGTTCTGGGCATGTGTGGGGGTTCAGTGGGGCTTCTGAGCGAGTAGGAGCGCGTGAGAGGGGTTCTGGGCGTACGTGGGGGTCAATGGGGCTTCTGAGTGAGTAGGAGCGCATGAGAGGGGTTCTGGGCGTGTATGGGGGTTCAGTGGGGCTTCTGAGCGAGTAGGAGCGCGTGAAAGGGGTTCTGGGCACGTATGGGGGTTCAGTGGGGCTTCTGAGTGAGTGGGAGCGCGTGAGGGTTTCTGGGCGTGTAGGGGGTACAGTGGGGCTTCTGAGCGAAGAGCAGCGCGGGGAAGGGCTTCTGGGCATGTAGGGGGGTTCAGTGTGGCTTCTGAGCGAGTAGGAGCGCGAGAGGGGTTGTGGACATGTGTGGGGGTTCAATGTGGCTTCTGAGCGAGTAGGCGCGCGTGAGAGGTTCTGGGCATGTGTGGGGTTTCAGTGGGGCTTCTGAGCGAGTGGGAGCGCGTGAGAGGGGTTCTGGCCGTACGTGGGGGTCAATGGGGCTTCTGAGTGAGTAGGAGCGCGTGAGAGGGGTTCTGGGCGTGTATGTGGGTTCAGTGGGGCTTCTGAGCGAGTAGGAGCGCGTGAGGGGTTCTGGGCGTGTATGGGGGTTCAGTGTGGCTTCTGAGCGAGTAGTTGCGTGTGAGAGGGGTTCTGAGCACGTATGGGGGTTCAGTGTGGCTTCTGAGCGAGTACATCTTTATTTGTATTTTTGATATCTATTACCCCATCGGATTGTGACTATTGTCAATTGTTGATAGTGGCACGTGTTTGATGAGGTGTTATTGCATTTATTGTATTTTTTGATATCTTGTTCTGTTTATTTATAATACCTGCTGATTTATGTGATTGTTATATTATGATATGGCAGGGATGTTCGGGACTCGATCTGTCAATTGTTTTTAGTGTTTTTACTTTTTGTATGTGCACTTTATGTTTCATGTATGTTTCATGTATGTATGTTAATAAATATATTTGATACATGATTATGTTCTGGATATTCTGAGTGCCCCTATGAGTGGACCTCTTTATCTTGTGGGGTTTAGTTTGTATTAACTTGCTCTATAGGTGTTTTGTATCTTTCTGAGCGAGTAGGAGCGCATGAATGGGGTTCTGGGCATGTATGGGGGTTCAGTGGGGCTTCTGAGTGAGTAGGAGCGCGTGAGAGGGGTTCGGGGCATCTGAGCGAGTAGGAGCGCGTGAATGGGGTTTTGGGCATGTACGGGGGTTCAGTGGGGCTTCTGAGCGAGTAGGAGCGCGTGAAAGGGGTTCTGGGCATGTATGGGGATTCAGTGGGGCATCTGAGCGCGTAAAATGGGTTCTGGGCATGTATGGGGGTTCAGTGGGGCTTCTGAGCTAGTAGGAGCACGTGAAAGGGGTTCTGGGCATGTATGGGGGTTCAATGGGGCTTCTGAGCGAGTAGGAGCGTGTGAGGGGTTCTGGGCGTGTATGGGGGTTCAGTGGGGCTTCTGAGCGAGTAGAAGCATGGGGAAGGGCTTCTAGGGGTATATGGGGGTTCAGTGGGGCTTCTGAGCGAGTAGGAGCGCGGGGAAGGGCTTCTGAGCTTGTATCGGGGTTCAGTGGGGCTTCTGAGCGAGTAGGAGCGCGGGGAAGGGCTTCTGAGCTTGTATGGGTGTTCAGTGGGGCTTCTGAGCGAGTGGGAGCGCGTGAGAGGGGTTCTGGGCGTGTATGGGGGTTCAGGGGGGCTTCTGAGCGAGTAGGAGTGCGGGGAAGGGCTTCTGGGCGTGTATGGGGGTTCAGTGTGGCTTCTGAGCGAGTAGGAGCGCGAGAGGGGTTCTGGACATGTGTGGGGGTTCAGTGTGGCTTCTGAGCGAGTAGGCGCGCGTGAGAGGTTATGGGCATGTGTGGGGTTTCAGTGGGGCTTCTGAGCGCGTGAGAGGGGTTCTGGGCATGTGTGGGGGTTCAGTGGGGCTTCTGAGCGAGTAGGAGCGCGTGAGAGGGGTTCTGGGCGTACGTGGGGGTCAATGGGGCTTCTGAGTGAGTAGGAGCGCATGAGAGGGGTTCTGGGCGTGTATGGGGGTTCAGTGGGGCTTCTGAGCGAGTAGGAGCGCGTGAAAGGGGTTCTGGGCACGTATGGGGGTTCAGTGGGGCTTCTGAGTGAGTGGGAGCGCGTGAGGGTTTCTGGGCGTGTAGGGGGTACAGTGGGGCTTCTGAGCGAAGAGCAGCGCGGGGAAGGGCTTCTGGGCATGTAGGGGGGTTCAGTGTGGCTTCTGAGCGAGTAGGAGCGCGAGAGGGGTTGTGGACATGTGTGGGGGTTCAATGTGGCTTCTGAGCGAGTAGGCGCGCGTGAGAGGTTCTGGGCATGTGTGGGGTTTCAGTGGGGCTTCTGAGCGAGTGGGAGCGCGTGAGAGGGGTTCTGGGCGTACGTGGGGGTCAATGGGGCTTCTGAGTGAGTAGGAGCGCGTGAGAGGGGTTCTGGGCGTGTATGTGGGTTCAGTGGGGCTTCTGAGCGAGTAGGAGCGCGTGAGGGGTTCTGGGCGTGTATGGGGGTTCAGTGTGGCTTCTGAGCGAGTAGTTGCGTGTGAGAGGGGTTCTGAGCACGTATGGGGGTTCAGTGTGGCTTCTGAGCGAGTACATCTTTATTTGTATTTTTGATATCTATTACCCCATCGGATTGTGACTATTGTCAATTGTTGATAGTGGCACGTGTTTGATGAGGTGTTATTGCATTTATTGTATTTTTTGATATCTTGTTCTGTTTATTTATAATACCTGCTGATTTATGTGATTGTTATATTATGATATGGCAGGGATGTTCGGGACTCGATCTGTCAATTGTTTTTAGTGTTTTTACTTTTTGTATGTGCACTTTATGTTTCATGTATGTTTCATGTATGTATGTTAATAAATATATTTGATACATGATTATGTTCTGGATATTCTGAGTGCCTCTATGAGTGGACCTCTTTATCTTGTGGGGTTTAGTTTGTATTAACTTGCTCTATAGGTGTTTTGTATCTTTCTGAGCGAGTAGGAGCGCATGAATGGGGTTCTGGGCATGTATGGGGGTTCAGTGGGGCTTCTGAGTGAGTAGGAGCGCGTGAGAGGGGTTCGGGGCATCTGAGCGAGTAGGAGCGCGTGAATGGGGTTTTGGGCATGTACGGGGGTTCAGTGGGGCTTCTGAGCGAGTAGGAGCGCGTGAAAGGGGTTCTGGGCATGTATGGGGATTCAGTGGGGCATCTGAGCGCGTAAAATGGGTTCTGGGCATGTATGGGGGTTCAGTGGGGCTTCTGAGCTAGTAGGAGCACGTGAAAGGGGTTCTGGGCATGTATGGGGGTTCAATGGGGCTTCTGAGCGAGTAGGAGCGTGTGAGGGGTTCTGGGCGTGTATGGGGGTTCAGTGGGGCTTCTGAGCGAGTAGAAGCATGGGGAAGGGCTTCTAGGGGTATATGGGGGTTCAGTGGGGCTTCTGAGCGAGTAGGAGCGCGGGGAAGGGCTTCTGAGCTTGTATCGGGGTTCAGTGGGGCTTCTGAGCGAGTAGGAGCGCGGGGAAGGGCTTCTGAGCTTGTATGGGTGTTCAGTGGGGCTTCTGAGCGAGTGGGAGCGCGTGAGAGGGGTTCTGGGCGTGTATGGGGGTTCAGGGGGGCTTCTGAGCGAGTAGGAGTGCGGGGAAGGGCTTCTGGGCGTGTATGGGGGTTCAGTGGGGCTTCTGAGCAAGTAGGAGCGCGTGAGAGGGGTTCTGGGCATGTATGGGGGTTCAGTGGGGCTTCTGAGCAAGTAGGAGCGCGTGAATGGGGTTCTGGGCACATATGGGGGTTCAGTGGGGCTTCTGAGCGAGTAGGAGCGCGGGGAAGGTCTTCTTGGCGTGTATGGGGGTTCAGTGTGGCTTCTGAGAGTAGGAGCGCGAATGAGGTTCTGGGCATGTGTGGGTTCAATCTGGCTTCTGAGCGAGTAGGCGCCCGTGAGAGGTTCTGGGCATGTGTGGGGGTTCAATGGGGCTTCTGAGCGAGTAGGAGCGCGTGAGAGGGGTTCTGGGCATGTATGGGGGTTCAGTGGGGCTTCTGGGCGAGTAGAAGCGCGGGGAAGGGCTTCTAGGCTTATATGGGGGTTCAGTGGGGCTTCTGAGCGAGTAGGTACGCGGGGAAGGGCTTCTGAGCTTGTATGGGTGTTCAGTGGGGCTTCTGAGCGAGTGGGAGCGCGTGAGAGGTGTTCTGGGTGTGTATTGGGGTTCATTGGGGCATCTGAGCGAGTAGGAGCGCATGAATGGGGTTTTGGGCATGTATGGGGGTTCAGTGGGGCTTCTGAGCGAGTAGGAGCGCGTGAAAGGGGTTCTGGGCATGTATGGGGGTTCAGTGGGGCTTCTAAGCATGTATGGGGGTTCAGTGGGGCTTCTGAGCAAGTAGGAGCGCGTGAGAGGGGTTCTGGGCGTGTATGGGGGTTCAGTGGGGCTTCTGAGTGAGTGGGAGCGCGTGAGGGTTTCTGGGCGTGTATGGGGGTTCAGTGGGGCTTCTGAGTGAGTGGGAGCGCGTGAGGGTTTCTGGGTGTGTATGGGGGTTCAGTGTGGCTTCTGAGCGAGTAGTTGCGCGTGAGAGGGGTTCTGAGCACGTATGGGGGTTCAGTGTGGCTTCTGAGCGAGTAGAAGCGCGTGAATGGGGTTCTGGGCACGTATGGGGGTTCAGTGGGGCTTCTGAGTGAGTAGGAGCGCGGGGAAGGGCTTCTGGGCACGTATGGGGGTTCAGTGGGGCTTCTGAGTGAGTAGGAGCGCGGGGAAGGACTTCTGGGCGTGTATGGGGGTTCAGTGTGGCTTCTGAGAGAGTAGGAGTGCGAGTGGGGTTCTGGGCATGTGTGGGGGTTCAGTGTGGTTTCTGAGCGAGTAGGCGCGCGTGAGGTTCTGGGCATGTGTGGGGGTTCAGTGTGGTTTCTGAGCGAGTAGGCGCGCGTGAAAGGGGTTATGGGCGTGTATGGGGGTTCAGTGGGGCTTCTCAGCGAGTAGGAGCGCGTGAGGGGTTCTGGGCGTGTATGGGGGTTCAGTGTGGCTTCTGAGCGAGTAGTTGCGCGTGAGAGGGGTACTGAGCACGTATGGGGGTTCAGTGTGGCTTCTGAGCGAGTACATCTTTATTTGTATTTTTGATATCTATTACCCCATCGGATTGTGACTATTGTCAATTGTTGATAGTGGCACGTATTTGATGAGGTGTTATTGCATTTATTGTATTTTTTGATATCTTGTTCTGTTTATTTATAATACCTGCTGATTTATGTGATTGTTATATTATGATATGGCAGGGATGTTCGGGACTCGATCTGTCAATTGTTTTTAGTGTTTTTACTTTTTGTATGTGCACTTTGTTTCATGTATGTTTCATGTATGTATGTTAATAAATATATTTGATACATGCTTATGTTCTGGATATTCTGAGTGCCTCTATGAGTGGACCTCTTTATCTTGTGGGGTTTAGTTTGTATTAACTTGCTCTATAGGTGTTTTGTATCTTTCTGAGCGAGTAGGAGCGCATGAATGGGGTTCTGGGCATATATGGGGGTTCAGTGGGGCTTCTGAGTGAGTAGGAGCGCGTGAGAGGGGTTCTGGGCATGTATGGGGGTTCAGTGGGGCATCTGAGCGAGTAGGAGCGCGTGAATGGGGTTTGGGGCATGTACGGGGGTTCAGTGGGGCTTCTGAGCGAGTAGGAGCGCGTGAAAGGGGTTCTGGGCATGTATGGGGATTCAGTGGGGCATCTGAGCGAGTAGGAGCGCGTAAAAGGGGTTCTGGGCATGTATGGGGGTTCAGTGGGGCTTCTGAGCTAGTAGGAGCACGTGAAAGGGGTTCTGGGCGTGTATGGGGGTTCAGTGGGGCTTCTGAGCGAGTAGAAGCGTGGGGAAGGGCTTCTAGGGGTATATGGGGGTTCAGTGGGGCTTCTGAGCGAGTAGGAGCGCGGGGAAGGGCTTCTGAGCTTGTATGGGGGTTCAGTGGGGCTTCTGAGCGAGTAGGAGCGCGGGGAAGGGCTTCTGAGCTTGTATGGGTGTTCAGTGGGGCTTCTGAGCGCGTGAGAGGGGTTCTGGGCGTGTATGGGGGTTCAGGGGGGCTTCTGAGCGAGTAGGAGTGCGGGGAAGGGCTTCTGGGCGTGTATGGGGGTTCAGTGGGGCTTCTGAGCAAGTAGGAGCGCGTGAGAGGGGTTCTGGGCATGTATGGGGGTTCAGTGGGGCTTCTGAGCGAGTAGGTACGCGGGGAAGGGCTTCTGAGCTTGTAGGGGGGTTCAGTGGGGCTTCTGAGCGAGTAGGAGCGCGGGGAAGGGCTTCTGAGCTTGTATGGGTGTTCAGTGGGGCTTCTGAGCGAGTGGGAGCGCGTGAGAGGGGTTCTGGGCGTGTATGGGGGTTCAGGGGGGCTTCTGAGCGAGTAGGAGTGCGGGGAAGGGCTTCTGGGCGTGTATGGGGGTTCAGTGGGGCTTCTGAGCAAGTAGGAGCGCGTGAGAGGGGTTCTGGGCATGTATGGGGGTTCAGTGGGGCTTCTGAGCAAGTAGGAGCGCGTGAGGGGTTCTGGGTGTGTATGGGGGTTCAGTGGGGCTTCTGAGCGAGTAGGAGTGCGGGGAAGGGCTTCTGGTCATGTATGGGGGTTCAGTGGGGCTTCTGAGCGAGTAGTTGCGCGTGAGAGGGGTTCTGAGCACGTATGGGGGCTCAGTGTGGCTTCTGAGCGAGTAGGAGCGCGTGAAAGGGGTTCTGGGCACATATGGGGGTTCAGTGGGGCTTCTGAGTGAGTGGGAGCGCGTGAGGGTTTCTGGGCGTGTAGGGGGTACAGTGGGGCTTCTGAGCGAAGAGCAGCGCGGGGAAGGGCTTCTGGGCATGTAGGGGGGTTCAGTGTGGCTTCTGAGCGAGTAGGAGCGCGAGAGGGGTTGTGGACATGTGTGGGGGTTCAATGTGGCTTCTGAGCGAGTAGGCGCGCGTGAGAGGTTCTGGGCATGTGTGGGGTTTCAGTGGGGCTTCTGAGCGAGTGGGAGCGCGTGAGAGGGGTTCTGGCCGTACGTGGGGGTCAATGGGGCTTCTGAGTGAGTAGGAGCGCGTGAGAGGGGTTCTGGGCGTGTATGTGGGTTCAGTGGGGCTTCTGAGCGAGTAGGAGCGCGTGAGGGGTTCTGGGCGTGTATGGGGGTTCAGTGTGGCTTCTGAGCGAGTAGTTGCGTGTGAGAGGGGTTCTGAGCACGTATGGGGGTTCAGTGTGGCTTCTGAGCGAGTACATCTTTATTTGTATTTTTGATATCTATTACCCCATCGGATTGTGACTATTGTCAATTGTTGATAGTGGCACGTGTTTGATGAGGTGTTATTGCATTTATTGTATTTTTTGATATCTTGTTCTGTTTATTTATAATACCTGCTGATTTATGTGATTGTTATATTATGATATGGCAGGGATGTTCGGGACTCGATCTGTCAATTGTTTTTAGTGTTTTTACTTTTTGTATGTGCACTTTATGTTTCATGTATGTTTCATGTATGTATGTTAATAAATATATTTGATACATGCTTATGTTCTGGATATTCTGAGTGCCTCTATGAGTGGACCTCTTTATCTTGTGGGGTTTAGTTTGTATTAACTTGCTCTATAGGTGTTTTGTATCTTTCTGAGCGAGTAGGAGCGCATGAATGGGGTTCTGGGCATGTATGGGGGTTCAGTGGGGCTTCTGAGTGAGTAGGAGCGCGTGAGAGGGGTTCGGGGCATCTGAGCGAGTAGGAGCGCGTGAATGGGGTTTTGGGCATGTACGGGGGTTCAGTGGGGCTTCTGAGCGAGTAGGAGCGCGTGAAAGGGGTTCTGGGCATGTATGGGGATTCAGTGGGGCATCTGAGCGCGTAAAATGGGTTCTGGGCATGTATGGGGGTTCAGTGGGGCTTCTGAGCTAGTAGGAGCACGTGAAAGGGGTTCTGGGCATGTATGGGGGTTCAATGGGGCTTCTGAGCGAGTAGGAGCGTGTGAGGGGTTCTGGGCGTGTATGGGGGTTCAGTGGGGCTTCTGAGCGAGTAGAAGCATGGGAAGGGCTTCTAGGGGTATATGGGGGTTCAGTGGGGCTTCTGAGCGAGTAGGAGCGCGGGGAAGGGCTTCTGAGCTTGTATCGGGGTTCAGTGGGGCTTCTGAGCGAGTAGGAGCGCGGGGAAGGGCTTCTGAGCTTGTATGGGTGTTCAGTGGGGCTTCTGAGCGAGTGGGAGCGCGTGAGAGGGGTTCTGGGCGTGTATGGGGGTTCAGGGGGGCTTCTGAGCGAGTAGGAGTGCGGGGAAGGGCTTCTGGGCGTGTATGGGGGTTCAGTGGGGCTTCTGAGCAAGTAGGAGCGCGTGAGAGGGGTTCTGGGCATGTATGGGGGTTCAGTGGGGCTTCTGAGCAAGTAGGAGCGCGTGAATGGGGTTCTGGGCACATATGGGGGTTCAGTGGGGCTTCTGAGCGAGTAGGAGCGCGGGGAAGGTCTTCTTGGCGTGTATGGGGGTTCAGTGTGGCTTCTGAGAGTAGGAGCGCGAATGAGGTTCTGGGCATGTGTGGGTTCAATCTGGCTTCTGAGCGAGTAGGCGCCCGTGAGAGGTTCTGGGCATGTGTGGGGGTTCAATGGGGCTTCTGAGCGAGTAGGAGCGCGTGAGAGGGGTTCTGGGCATGTATGGGGGTTCAGTGGGGCTTCTGGGCGAGTAGAAGCGCGGGGAAGGGCTTCTAGGCTTATATGGGGGTTCAGTGGGGCTTCTGAGCGAGTAGGTACGCGGGGAAGGGCTTCTGAGCTTGTATGGGTGTTCAGTGGGGCTTCTGAGCGAGTGGGAGCGCGTGAGAGGTGTTCTGGGTGTGTATTGGGGTTCATTGGGGCATCTGAGCGAGTAGGAGCGCATGAATGGGGTTTTGGGCATGTATGGGGGTTCAGTGGGGCTTCTGAGCGAGTAGGAGCGCGTGAAAGGGGTTCTGGGCATGTATGGGGGTTCAGTGGGGCTTCTAAGCATGTATGGGGGTTCAGTGGGGCTTCTGAGCAAGTAGGAGCGCGTGAGAGGGGTTCTGGGCGTGTATGGGGGTTCAGTGGGGCTTCTGAGTGAGTGGGAGCGCGTGAGGGTTTCTGGGCGTGTATGGGGGTTCAGTGGGGCTTCTGAGTGAGTGGGAGCGCGTGAGGGTTTCTGGGTGTGTATGGGGGTTCAGTGTGGCTTCTGAGCGAGTAGTTGCGCGTGAGAGGGGTTCTGAGCACGTATGGGGGTTCAGTGTGGCTTCTGAGCGAGTAGAAGCGCGTGAATGGGGTTCTGGGCACGTATGGGGGTTCAGTGGGGCTTCTGAGTGAGTAGGAGCGCGGGGAAGGGCTTCTGGGCACGTATGGGGGTTCAGTGGGGCTTCTGAGTGAGTAGGAGCGCGGGGAAGGACTTCTGGGCGTGTATGGGGGTTCAGTGTGGCTTCTGAGAGAGTAGGAGTGCGAGTGGGGTTCTGGGCATGTGTGGGGGTTCAGTGTGGTTTCTGAGCGAGTAGGCGCGCGTGAGGTTCTGGGCATGTGTGGGGGTTCAGTGTGGTTTCTGAGCGAGTAGGCGCGCGTGAAAGGGGTTATGGGCGTGTATGGGGGTTCAGTGGGGCTTCTCAGCGAGTAGGAGCGCGTGAGGGGTTCTGGGCGTGTATGGGGGTTCAGTGTGGCTTCTGAGCGAGTAGTTGCGCGTGAGAGGGGTACTGAGCACGTATGGGGGTTCAGTGTGGCTTCTGAGCGAGTACATCTTTATTTGTATTTTTGATATCTATTACCCCATCGGATTGTGACTATTGTCAATTGTTGATAGTGGCACGTATTTGATGAGGTGTTATTGCATTTATTGTATTTTTTGATATCTTGTTCTGTTTATTTATAATACCTGCTGATTTATGTGATTGTTATATTATGATATGGCAGGGATGTTCGGGACTCGATCTGTCAATTGTTTTTAGTGTTTTTACTTTTTGTATGTGCACTTTGTTTCATGTATGTTTCATGTATGTATGTTAATAAATATATTTGATACATGCTTATGTTCTGGATATTCTGAGTGCCTCTATGAGTGGACCTCTTTATCTTGTGGGGTTTAGTTTGTATTAACTTGCTCTATAGGTGTTTTGTATCTTTCTGAGCGAGTAGGAGCGCATGAATGGGGTTCTGGGCATATATGGGGGTTCAGTGGGGCTTCTGAGTGAGTAGGAGCGCGTGAGAGGGGTTCTGGGCATGTATGGGGGTTCAGTGGGGCATCTGAGCGAGTAGGAGCGCGTGAATGGGGTTTGGGGCATGTACGGGGGTTCAGTGGGGCTTCTGAGCGAGTAGGAGCGCGTGAAAGGGGTTCTGGGCATGTATGGGGATTCAGTGGGGCATCTGAGCGAGTAGGAGCGCGTAAAAGGGGTTCTGGGCATGTATGGGGGTTCAGTGGGGCTTCTGAGCTAGTAGGAGCACGTGAAAGGGGTTCTGGGCGTGTATGGGGGTTCAGTGGGGCTTCTGAGCGAGTAGAAGCGTGGGGAAGGGCTTCTAGGGGTATATGGGGGTTCAGTGGGGCTTCTGAGCGAGTAGGAGCGCGGGGAAGGGCTTCTGAGCTTGTATGGGGGTTCAGTGGGGCTTCTGAGCGAGTAGGAGCGCGGGGAAGGGCTTCTGAGCTTGTATGGGTGTTCAGTGGGGCTTCTGAGCGCGTGAGAGGGGTTCTGGGCGTGTATGGGGGTTCAGGGGGGCTTCTGAGCGAGTAGGAGTGCGGGGAAGGGCTTCTGGGCGTGTATGGGGGTTCAGTGGGGCTTCTGAGCAAGTAGGAGCGCGTGAGAGGGGTTCTGGGCATGTATGGGGGTTCAGTGGGGCTTCTGAGCGAGTAGGTACGCGGGGAAGGGCTTCTGAGCTTGTAGGGGGGTTCAGTGGGGCTTCTGAGCGAGTAGGAGCACGGGGAAGGGCTTCTGAGCTTGTATGGGTGTTCAGTGGGGCTTCTGAGCGAGTGGGAGCGCGTGAGAGGGGTTCTGGGCGTGTATGGGGGTTCAGGGGGGCTTCTGAGCGAGTAGGAGTGCGGGGAAGGGCTTCTGGGCGTGTATGGGGGTTCAGTGGGGCTTCTGAGCAAGTAGGAGCGCGTGAGAGGGGTTCTGGGCATGTATGGGGGTTCAGTGGGGCTTCTGAGCAAGTAGGAGCGCGTGAGGGGTTCTGGGTGTGTATGGGGGTTCAGTGGGGCTTCTGAGCGAGTAGGAGTGCGGGGAAGGGCTTCTGGTCATGTATGGGGGTTCAGTGGGGCTTCTGAGCGAGTAGTTGCGCGTGAGAGGGGTTCTGAGCACGTATGGGGGCTCAGTGTGGCTTCTGAGCGAGTAGGAGCGCGTGAATGGGGTTCTGGGCACATATGGGGGTTCAGTGGGGCTTCTGAGCGAGTAGGAGCGCGGGGAAGGTCTTCTTGGCGTGTATGGGGGTTCAGTGTGGCTTCTGAGAGTAGGAGCGCGAATGAGGTTCTGGGCATGTGTGGGGTTTCAGTGGGGCTTCTGAGCGCGTGAGAGGGGTTCTGGGCATGTGTGGGGGTTCAGTGGGGCTTCTGAGCGAGTAGGAGCGCGTGAGAGGGGTTCTGGGCGTACGTGGGGGTCAATGGGGCTTCTGAGTGAGTAGGAGCGCATGAGAGGGGTTCTGGGCGTGTATGGGGGTTCAGTGGGGCTTCTGAGCGAGTAGGAGCGCGTGAAAGGGGTTCTGGGCACGTATGGGGGTTCAGTGGGGCTTCTGAGTGAGTGGGAGCGCGTGAGGGTTTCTGGGCGTGTAGGGGGTACAGTGGGGCTTCTGAGCGAAGAGCAGCGCGGGGAAGGGCTTCTGGGCATGTAGGGGGGTTCAGTGTGGCTTCTGAGCGAGTAGGAGCGCGAGAGGGGTTGTGGACATGTGTGGGGGTTCAATGTGGCTTCTGAGCGAGTAGGCGCGCGTGAGAGGTTCTGGGCATGTGTGGGGTTTCAGTGGGGCTTCTGAGCGAGTGGGAGCGCGTGAGAGGGGTTCTGGCCGTACGTGGGGGTCAATGGGGCTTCTGAGTGAGTAGGAGCGCGTGAGAGGGGTTCTGGGCGTGTATGTGGGTTCAGTGGGGCTTCTGAGCGAGTAGGAGCGCGTGAGGGGTTCTGGGCGTGTATGGGGGTTCAGTGTGGCTTCTGAGCGAGTAGTTGCGTGTGAGAGGGGTTCTGAGCACGTATGGGGGTTCAGTGTGGCTTCTGAGCGAGTACATCTTTATTTGTATTTTTGATATCTATTACCCCATCGGATTGTGACTATTGTCAATTGTTGATAGTGGCACGTGTTTGATGAGGTGTTATTGCATTTATTGTATTTTTTGATATCTTGTTCTGTTTATTTATAATACCTGCTGATTTATGTGATTGTTATATTATGATATGGCAGGGATGTTCGGGACTCGATCTGTCAATTGTTTTTAGTGTTTTTACTTTTTGTATGTGCACTTTATGTTTCATGTATGTTTCATGTATGTATGTTAATAAATATATTTGATACATGATTATGTTCTGGATATTCTGAGTGCCCCTATGAGTGGACCTCTTTATCTTGTGGGGTTTAGTTTGTATTAACTTGCTCTATAGGTGTTTTGTATCTTTCTGAGCGAGTAGGAGCGCATGAATGGGGTTCTGGGCATGTATGGGGGTTCAGTGGGGCTTCTGAGTGAGTAGGAGCGCGTGAGAGGGGTTCGGGGCATCTGAGCGAGTAGGAGCGCGTGAATGGGGTTTTGGGCATGTACGGGGGTTCAGTGGGGCTTCTGAGCGAGTAGGAGCGCGTGAAAGGGGTTCTGGGCATGTATGGGGATTCAGTGGGGCATCTGAGCGCGTAAAATGGGTTCTGGGCATGTATGGGGGTTCAGTGGGGCTTCTGAGCTAGTAGGAGCACGTGAAAGGGGTTCTGGGCATGTATGGGGGTTCAATGGGGCTTCTGAGCGAGTAGGAGCGTGTGAGGGGTTCTGGGCGTGTATGGGGGTTCAGTGGGGCTTCTGAGCGAGTAGAAGCATGGGGAAGGGCTTCTAGGGGTATATGGGGGTTCAGTGGGGCTTCTGAGCGAGTAGGAGCGCGGGGAAGGGCTTCTGAGCGAGTAGGAGCGCGGGGAAGGGCTTCTGAGCTTGTATGGGTGTTCAGTGGGGCTTCTGAGCGAGTGGGAGCGCGTGAGAGGGGTTCTGGGCGTACGTGGGGGTCAATGGGGCTTCTGAGTGAGTAGGAGCGCATGAGAGGGGTTCTGGGCGTGTATGGGGGTTCAGTGGGGCTTCTGAGCGAGTAGGAGCGCGTGAAAGGGGTTCTGGGCACGTATGGGGGTTCAGTGGGGCTTCTGAGTGAGTGGGAGCGCGTGAGGGTTTCTGGGCGTGTAGGGGGTACAGTGGGGCTTCTGAGCGAAGAGCAGCGCGGGGAAGGGCTTCTGGGCATGTAGGGGGGTTCAGTGTGGCTTCTGAGCGAGTAGGAGCGCGAGAGGGGTTGTGGACATGTGTGGGGGTTCAATGTGGCTTCTGAGCGAGTAGGCGCGCGTGAGAGGTTCTGGGCATGTGTGGGGTTTCAGTGGGGCTTCTGAGCGAGTGGGAGCGCGTGAGAGGGGTTCTGGCCGTACGTGGGGGTCAATGGGGCTTCTGAGTGAGTAGGAGCGCGTGAGAGGGGTTCTGGGCGTGTATGTGGGTTCAGTGGGGCTTCTGAGCGAGTAGGAGCGCGTGAGGGGTTCTGGGCGTGTATGGGGGTTCAGTGTGGCTTCTGAGCGAGTAGTTGCGTGTGAGAGGGGTTCTGAGCACGTATGGGGGTTCAGTGTGGCTTCTGAGCGAGTACATCTTTATTTGTATTTTTGATATCTATTACCCCATCGGATTGTGACTATTGTCAATTGTTGATAGTGGCACGTGTTTGATGAGGTGTTATTGCATTTATTGTATTTTTTGATATCTTGTTCTGTTTATTTATAATACCTGCTGATTTATGTGATTGTTATATTATGATATGGCAGGGATGTTCGGGACTCGATCTGTCAATTGTTTTTAGTGTTTTTACTTTTTGTATGTGCACTTTATGTTTCATGTATGTTTCATGTATGTATGTTAATAAATATATTTGATACATGATTATGTTCTGGATATTCTGAGTGCCCCTATGAGTGGACCTCTTTATCTTGTGGGGTTTAGTTTGTATTAACTTGCTCTATAGGTGTTTTGTATCTTTCTGAGCGAGTAGGAGCGCATGAATGGGGTTCTGGGCATGTATGGGGGTTCAGTGGGGCTTCTGAGTGAGTAGGAGCGCGTGAGAGGGGTTCGGGGCATCTGAGCGAGTAGGAGCGCGTGAATGGGGTTTTGGGCATGTACGGGGGTTCAGTGGGGCTTCTGAGCGAGTAGGAGCGCGTGAAAGGGGTTCTGGGCATGTATGGGGATTCAGTGGGGCATCTGAGCGCGTAAAATGGGTTCTGGGCATGTATGGGGGTTCAGTGGGGCTTCTGAGCTAGTAGGAGCACGTGAAAGGGGTTCTGGGCATGTATGGGGGTTCAATGGGGCTTCTGAGCGAGTAGGAGCGTGTGAGGGGTTCTGGGCGTGTATGGGGGTTCAGTGGGGCTTCTGAGCGAGTAGAAGCATGGGGAAGGGCTTCTAGGGGTATATGGGGGTTCAGTGGGGCTTCTGAGCGAGTAGGAGCGCGGGGAAGGGCTTCTGAGCTTGTATCGGGGTTCAGTGGGGCTTCTGAGCGAGTAGGAGCGCGGGGAAGGGCTTCTGAGCTTGTATGGGTGTTCAGTGGGGCTTCTGAGCGAGTGGGAGCGCGTGAGAGGGGTTCTGGGCGTGTATGGGGGTTCAGGGGGGCTTCTGAGCGAGTAGGAGTGCGGGGAAGGGCTTCTGGGCGTGTATGGGGGTTCAGTGTGGCTTCTGAGCGAGTAGGAGCGCGAGAGGGGTTCTGGACATGTGTGGGGGTTCAGTGTGGCTTCTGAGCGAGTAGTCGCGCGTGAGAGGTTATGGGCATGTGTGGGGTTTCAGTGGGGCTTCTGAGCGCGTGAGAGGGGTTCTGGGCATGTGTGGGGGTTCAGTGGGTCTTCTGAGCGAGTAGGAGCGCGTGAGAGGGGTTCTGGGCGTACGTGGGGGTCAATGGGGCTTCTGAGTGAGTAGGAGCGCATGAGAGGGGTTCTGGGCGTGTATGGGGGTTCAGTGGGGCTTCTGAGCGAGTAGGAGCGCGTGAAAGGGGTTCTGGGCACGTATGGGGGTTCAGTGGGGCTTCTGAGTGAGTGGGAGCGCGTGAGGGTTTCTGGGCGTGTAGGGGGTACAGTGGGGCTTCTGAGCGAAGAGCAGCGCGGGGAAGGGCTTCTGGGCATGTAGGGGGGTTCAGTGTGGCTTCTGAGCGAGTAGGAGCGCGAGAGGGGTTGTGGACATGTGTGGGGGTTCAATGTGGCTTCTGAGCGAGTAGGCGCGCGTGAGAGGTTCTGGGCATGTGTGGGGTTTCAGTGGGGCTTCTGAGCGAGTGGGAGCGCGTGAGAGGGGTTCTGGGCGTACGTGGGGGTCAATGGGGCTTCTGAGTGAGTAGGAGCGCGTGAGAGGGGTTCTGGGCGTGTATGTGGGTTCAGTGGGGCTTCTGAGCGAGTAGGAGCGCGTGAGGGGTTCTGGGCGTGTATGGGGGTTCAGTGTGGCTTCTGAGCGAGTAGTTGCGTGTGAGAGGGGTTCTGAGCACGTATGGGGGTTCAGTGTGGCTTCTGAGCGAGTACATCTTTATTTGTATTTTTGATATCTATTACCCCATCGGATTGTGACTATTGTCAATTGTTGATAGTGGCACGTGTTTGATGAGGTGTTATTGCATTTATTGTATTTTTTGATATCTTGTTCTGTTTATTTATAATACCTGCTGATTTATGTGATTGTTATATTATGATATGGCAGGGATGTTCGGGACTCGATCTGTCAATTGTTTTTAGTGTTTTTACTTTTTGTATGTGCACTTTATGTTTCATGTATGTTTCATGTATGTATGTTAATAAATATATTTGATACATGATTATGTTCTGGATATTCTGAGTGCCTCTATGAGTGGACCTCTTTATCTTGTGGGGTTTAGTTTGTATTAACTTGCTCTATAGGTGTTTTGTATCTTTCTGAGCGAGTAGGAGCGCATGAATGGGGTTCTGGGCATGTATGGGGGTTCAGTGGGGCTTCTGAGTGAGTAGGAGCGCGTGAGAGGGGTTCGGGGCATCTGAGCGAGTAGGAGCGCGTGAATGGGGTTTTGGGCATGTACGGGGGTTCAGTGGGGCTTCTGAGCGAGTAGGAGCGCGTGAAAGGGGTTCTGGGCATGTATGGGGATTCAGTGGGGCATCTGAGCGCGTAAAATGGGTTCTGGGCATGTATGGGGGTTCAGTGGGGCTTCTGAGCTAGTAGGAGCACGTGAAAGGGGTTCTGGGCATGTATGGGGGTTCAATGGGGCTTCTGAGCGAGTAGGAGCGTGTGAGGGGTTCTGGGCGTGTATGGGGGTTCAGTGGGGCTTCTGAGCGAGTAGAAGCATGGGGAAGGGCTTCTAGGGGTATATGGGGGTTCAGTGGGGCTTCTGAGCGAGTAGGAGCGCGGGGAAGGGCTTCTGAGCTTGTATCGGGGTTCAGTGGGGCTTCTGAGCGAGTAGGAGCGCGGGGAAGGGCTTCTGAGCTTGTATGGGTGTTCAGTGGGGCTTCTGAGCGAGTGAGAGCGCGTGAGAGGGGTTCTGGGCGTGTATGGGGGTTCAGGGGGGCTTCTGAGCGAGTAGGAGTGCGGGGAAGGGCTTCTGGGCGTGTATGGGGGTTCAGTGTGGCTTCTGAGCGAGTAGGAGCGCGAGAGGGGTTCTGGACATGTGTGGGGGTTCAGTGTGGCTTCTGAGCGAGTAGGCGCGCGTGAGAGGTTATGGGCATGTGTGGGGTTTCAGTGGGGCTTCTGAGCGCGTGAGAGGGGTTCTGGGCATGTGTGGGGGTTCAGTGGGGCTTCTGAGCGAGTAGGAGCGCGTGAGAGGGGTTCTGGGCGTACGTGGGGGTCAATGGGGCTTCTGAGTGAGTAGGAGCGCATGAGAGGGGTTCTGGGCGTGTATGGGGGTTCAGTGGGGCTTCTGAGCGAGTAGGAGCGCGTGAAAGGGGTTCTGGGCACGTATGGGGGTTCAGTGGGGCTTCTGAGTGAGTGGGAGCGCGTGAGGGTTTCTGGGCGTGTAGGGGGTACAGTGGGGCTTCTGAGCGAAGAGCAGCGCGGGGAAGGGCTTCTGGGCATGTAGGGGGGTTCAGTGTGGCTTCTGAGCGAGTAGGAGCGCGAGAGGGGTTGTGGACATGTGTGGGGGTTCAATGTGGCTTCTGAGCGAGTAGGCGCGCGTGAGAGGTTCTGGGCATGTGTGGGGTTTCAGTGGGGCTTCTGAGCGAGTGGGAGCGCGTGAGAGGGGTTCTGGGCGTACGTGGGGGTCAATGGGGCTTCTGACTGAGTAGGAGCGCGTGAGAGGGGTTCTGGGCGTGTATGTGGGTTCAGTGGGGCTTCTGAGCGAGTAGGAGCGCGTGAGGGGTTCTGGGCGTGTATGGGGGTTCAGTGTGGCTTCTGAGCGAGTAGTTGCGTGTGAGAGGGGTTCTGAGCACGTATGGGGGTTCAGTGTGGCTTCTGAGCGAGTACATCTTTATTTGTATTTTTGATATCTATTACCCCATCGGATTGTGACTATTGTCAATTGTTGATAGTGGCACGTGTTTGATGAGGTGTTATTGCATTTATTGTATTTTTTGATATCTTGTTCTGTTTATTTATAATACCTGCTGATTTATGTGATTGTTATATTATGATATGGCAGGGATGTTCGGGACTCGATCTGTCAATTGTTTTTACTTTTTGTATGTGCACTTTATGTTTCATGTATGTTTCATGTATGTATGTTAATAAATATATTTGATACATGATTATGTTCTGGATATTCTGAGTGCCTCTATGAGTGGACCTCTTTATCTTGTGGGGTTTAGTTTGTATTAACTTGCTCTATAGGTGTTTTGTATCTTTCTGAGCGAGTAGGAGCGCATGAATGGGGTTCTGGGCATGTATGGGGGTTCAGTGGGGCTTCTGAGTGAGTAGGAGCGCGTGAGAGGGGTTCGGGGCATCTGAGCGAGTAGGAGCGCGTGAATGGGGTTTTGGGCATGTACGGGGGTTCAGTGGGGCTTCTGAGCGAGTAGGAGCGCGTGAAAGGGGTTCTGGGCATGTATGGGGATTCAGTGGGGCATCTGAGCGCGTAAAATGGGTTCTGGGCATGTATGGGGGTTCAGTGGGGCTTCTGAGCTAGTAGGAGCACGTGAAAGGGGTTCTGGGCATGTATGGGGGTTCAATGGGGCTTCTGAGCGAGTAGGAGCGTGTGAGGGGTTCTGGGCGTGTATGGGGGTTCAGTGGGGCTTCTGAGCGAGTAGAAGCATGGGGAAGGGCTTCTAGGGGTATATGGGGGTTCAGTGGGGCTTCTGAGCGAGTAGGAGCGCGGGGAAGGGCTTCTGAGCTTGTATCGGGGTTCAGTGGGGCTTCTGAGCGAGTAGGAGCGCGGGGAAGGGCTTCTGAGCTTGTATGGGTGTTCAGTGGGGCTTCTGAGTGAGTAGGAGCGCGTGAGAGGGGTTCTGGGCATGTATGGGGGTTCAGTGGGGCATCTGAGCGAGTAGGAGCGCGTGAATGGGGTTTGGGGCATGTACGGGGGTTCAGTGGGGCTTCTGAGCGAGTAGGAGCGCGTGAAAGGGGTTCTGGGCATGTATGGGGATTCAGTGGGGCATCTGAGCGAGTAGGAGCGCGTAAAAGGGGTTCTGGGCATGTATGGGGGTTCAGTGGGGCTTCTGAGCTAGTAGGAGCACGTGAAAGGGGTTCTGGGC